>JAQHUG010000094.1:5523729-5547897 GCA_028555095.1 Dicrostonyx torquatus | reverse complement strand
GGATAGTGGGGGAGCGGGAGGCCCTGGGACAAGGGGAGTAAATGTAAATTTTTCTTTTAACAATAAAAAAAAACAGAGGCACGAAAATGAAGGATGTGCACCACATATATGAATAAAAGCCATTTGGAAGTAGAATGTGAAACATGAAAAAGCTTCAAAATAAATAAATAAATGAAAATAGTTGAAAAAAAAGAATTTAGTGACGAATGGGAAATAAAGAAATTCCAGAAGAAAGGAGTGCTGTGTTTAAAATCTCAGAAGAAAAGGAGAATACCATTTCAAAAAACTACAAGTTACATAGAATAAGTGATAGGAGGTGGAGAGAAACAGTGAGAAATGAACAAAGGGTATTAAGTATTATGAATTAGGTCATATTAAGGAATTTATGCTGGATCAACAGCAGGGAGTCATATGAAGGATTTTTCCATTCCTGTTATTTTTTGCCTTGTGGAAATTGGAGATATATTTTTACCTATTATGAAATGCTATTTTAAATCAAGAGATTAGATAAATGTACACATATTTGTACAACCTTGTACTTCTACCCAGCTCAAGACAGAACATTTCCATGACTAGACAAGCTTCCCTTCCATCCCTTCCATTCATTTATTCTCTAGTATCTTCTGTAGTTCTTATTTTTATCATCACAGTTTGTTTTCTCCCATCCTAAAGTCTCATATATGAGTTAACATAATTTTTTATTCAATATGTTTATGACATTAATTTCCTGTTGTGTATAAGCATTCCATTACCTTTGAGTAATTAGTAGTATGACCCCCTGCTGTTGATTCAGTATAAATTTCTTAACATATTTTAAAGTAAGAATCTGTCTTTTAAAATTTTTACAACTCTGAGATACCATCTTACACCTGTCAGAATGGCTAAAATAAAAATGCTAATGATAAAATATCAAGCCAGTCAACATTCCACCATATGAGGGGGAGAGACTACTCCTACTCCTAGCTGAGGAACTATTGACAGTCCATGGCTTCTCTAAAGATGTGGCTCCTGATCATGCTCTAGTGGCTGACCCCACAACCATAATTATATAGTTTGTGCACATTGAAAAAAATGCTAATGATAGCCTATGTTGGGGAGGATGCAGAGTAAGGGGAACAGTCCTCCACTGATGGTGGGAATACAAACTTGTACAGCCACTTTGGAAATCAATATGGTGATTTCTCAGAAAGCTGATAATCAATGTACCTTAAGACTCAACAATATCACTCTTGGGCATATACCAAAGGATGCTCAATCATACTTCAATGACACTTGCTCAAGTATGTTCAAGGTGGCATTATTCATAATAGCCAGAACCTGGAAACAACCTAGATGCCCCTCAACCAAGAATAGATAAAGAAAATGTGGTACATTTACACAATGGCCTATTACTCATTTGTTAAAAACAATGACATCATGAAATTTGCATCATTCTGAGTGAGGTAACTGAGACTCAGAAAGACAAACACAGTATGTACTCACTCATAAGTGGATATTAGGTATAACGCAAAGGATAACCAGACTACAATCCTTAGTCAAAGAGAAGCTAAGTAACAAGGAGGACCCTAAGAGGAATGCTTCAATTGCCCTGTGAAGAAGAAATAGATGAGATGTCCTGGGTAAACTGTGGGTGGGGGAAGAGGAGAGAGGATGTGGGATGGGTACATGAGGAATCAGGATGGTCGAGTTGGGGGTAGGACAGAGGGGGAGAGTAATGAAAGAGATATCTTGATAGAGGGGACTGACCTAGGACCTCTGCTTCTGAGTGACAGTTGTGTAGCTTCGTCTTTTGTGGGGCCTCCAGCAGTGGGACCAGGATCTGTACCTGATGCATGAGCTGGTTCTTTGGAACCTACTGGGATGCCCTGCCCAGCCTTGATACAAGGGGGAGGGGCTTGGTCCTGCCTCAACTTGATATGCCATGCTTTGTTGACTCCCATGGGAGGCTTTATCCCTTCTGAATGGAGTAGGAGGAGGAGTGGATGGAGGTGGGGTAGAAGGCAGGTAGGGGGAGGGAATGGGAGGAGAGGAGAGAGGGGAAACTATGGTTGGTATGTAAAATACATACATACATACATACATACATACATACATACATACATACATTTTGCTTTAAAGTTTTATTTTGATGATTTCATACATGTGTATAATGTGTTTTCATTATATTTATCTCATTCCCTTCTTTTATCTTCTTCCCATTCCCTCTGAAACTCTTTTTTCCAACATGCCTTCTTCCTAGTGTCATTCCTTTTTCTTATTTCTTTTTCTGACTCTTTTGAGCTTTATCAGGGTTGCTTGCACATGCACAGGTATGCTGTTACTAATGTAGCCTGGGGTCCTTACCAGTGGCTAAATACCCGAAGAAAAATGGGTCCTCTAGAAGCCATTAACTGCCAATAGCTCCTAAGATGCTGGAATGTTAATGGATCCAGTTTAGTTCAGGTCCTACGTAGGTAACTGCAGACGCTATGAGTATGAGTGTTATATCCATGTTCTGTCTAGAAAATAATTTTCCCAGGACTCTGGCTCTTATGTTTTTTCAACCCACTCTTTTCAAGATGCTCCCTGAGCTTTCAGCTTGGGGATATTATTCTTTCCTAAGTGCATCCTACTGATGTACATATGGGTTACTTCTGGTTCTGACTATAACAAATAAAGCTGATGGGAACATTTATGTGTAAGTTTTGTATGCATATGTCTTCATTTTTCTTGGAAGGAGCCTAAGAATGGAACTCTGAGTTATATGATGTGTCAAACAGCTTTCTAGAGTGATTGCAGTGTTTTATGTGCCCACCAACAATGTTTGTGAATCCCAGTATTCTCCATCTTCACCAATATTTGGTAATGTCAGTAATTTTTATTTTATTCATTCTAGTAGATAGAAAATAGCATTTCATTGCAGCTTAAATGTCTTTTCTGTCACCTTGCTGTCAACTAACAGATTTCAAGTCACCCACCTATGACATATTCTTTAGATCCTTCAAATTTGCTGCTACAGGCTTGACATCTAATTAAAACACCAATTAAGCTCATGTAAAAATAATAAACAAGCAGCAAATGTAGTTTTGAATGGTGATTTCAGCAAGATGCAAATTGACTGGGTTAGAGATCATTTGTTTTCTGCTTGAATTGTGGCTGTAATATGAGTCTGTCTATATCCAATACAAGAAGGTTAACTTATTACAATATGATGCTTTTACTTGTAAATACAACTTCTGTGTGAGGTCTGGTATGGAATTTTGTGTTTTCTTATAACCTGGTGGTAGCAAAAAGAGAAGCTGTTCACATGTTAACTGTTCCCAAGTGTCTGGTGACAGCTTGCAAGAATTCAAGTTTCTAGAATAGGAGCGATGTGGGAGAAACGAACTTATGCAGACAACAGAAACAATTCCAGCTTCCACGGGTATAGGAGTATCTCAAAATCCCTCAAGAGGAGCTTTGACGGTACAGGATATTCATAAGTCAAGTGTTCATTAGAAAGGGACTGCTTGAATATGAAAATTCTTTGAATAGGTTATATTTTCTCAGACACTAGAAGAAAACAACACAAAACACTTTTTAATCAAAATGATTCCCTATTCACAGTGCCCTATTTGAGTCTCAATTAGACAGGAGTGAAAATTATACTCTATATAGCATAATGGTAAAGACAAAAAATCAGTTGCTTCTCATACAAGAAGTTTGAATTCTAGCTTTAATTTTGCATTCATTAGCATGGCCTCCAGAGGCATGTTGTAGAATATGAACAAACTAGCCTTCTCTTTCAGAATATTGCTTTCCTATTGCACAAGGAGAAAGCACCAGGAATGTTGGCCACAGTCAGGCATTTTGCTCAAGGGGAAGAAAATCTAATTCTTTACACTTTATTATGTGATTACATTCTTGTTTCTTTTGGTAAAATTACACGGTAAACAGCACCTGCAGATTACAGGGAATCACAGCTAGAAACAATTTGTTAACAGCGAGACACAAGGGAAACATACATTATTGTTAGTGACTCTCCAGATATTACTACTACAAATATTTTTCTAATATCAAAACCCACAAATTTATTGGATACATTTCACACAGAATAGAATGAACTTAATTTAATTCATTTTCTATTTATTTTACCACTAACATATTGGATTGAACTAGATGATTCACAGGAAATGACTCACAAGCCTTTTGAGGGAAGGAACCCATTTCACCCATTTTTGTATAACTAGTGCCTAGCCCTGGTCCTAGCACACAGTAGGCACCTCATAAATATTTCTCTGTTAAGAGAATAATTGAAGTATCTTAGACTATTTATGCTGCTACAACTATGCACTTGAACTTGAGTAACTTATAAAGCACAGAATTACATTCTTTTCATAGTTGTGGAAGTTGAAAAGACAAAATTAAGGTTCAGGTGACTGGTGAGGGCTGCACTCTATTTCCATGATGGTGTCTTATCAATATACCCTCCAGAAGGAAGGATGCTGTGTGGTGGAAAGTAGAAGCAAAGAACAGACTGTTTCACAGAGATTCTTTTATTAGGCCTTAATCCCATTTATGAGGAAGGAACTCTCATGTCCTAATTTAATCTTAAAGCCCCCCACCTGATGATGTAATTTTATTAGCAATACCTTAATTTTAGGGAGTCCACATTCAAACTGTAGTATAACTCATTTCTTGAAGTCATAGTATAGTTTCATCCTAATTGGGCCTGTTTTAGAGACCAACCATGAAGGGGGAGGCTACTTCCTATATGACTTATAGGAACCAAATCACTGGGACCCTAAAACTGAGAGACCCTGTAAGTCAGTGTTTTCAAACTTTGATCAGGATCACTCCATATGAATATTAAAGGGCAGAATCTCAGGGCTTCATCCTCCCAAATTTAGACTGAGTAGGCCTGAGCTGAAATCCTAGAATCTGACCTGAATTTGCTCTTTAGGGGATTTTGATACACATAATCCTTGAGTCGCACTTCAAGAAACTTCTTGTCCATTCTGTAAGTAGTTTATAACGTAGACTGAAAAGGCTATGTTATCTTTCTTTTCCTTAGTAAGCCAGGGTTCCTGAACAGCTAGTGTTTCACAGCATTTCTTCTGTCAATGTTAATATGGTTATAACAAGTCAATATCTAATTTCTTGAAACAGGAGACGTGTACATACCAGGCTTTCTAAAATTAGCACATCATTTACTTACATTTTTTTTCTCTTTCAATATTCTGGAGTTAATTTATTTAACTTATTTTTCTTATTGCAGCCAATGTCATTTCATCGTCTACCAATAATCAGCTGGAACCTTCTGAAACATTAAATTGATGTATCTCCTAGGGTCTGAAGAGAAGACTCAGTGGCTAAGAGCACTTGCTGCTTTTACAGAAGACTGAGTTCAGTCACAAGCACCAATTGCAGGGGGCTCACAACTGCCCATAACTCCACTTTCAGGAGATCCAATGTCCTCTTTGAGACTTCACATGGCATACAATCAAAATAAATCTTTTCTTCTTGCAGTGTTAGGGATCGAACAGGACTTTGCACATGCTAGGTAAGCATTCTACTACTGAGCTAAGTGCCCTAAATACTTAACAAAATCTTCAAGTGCTTCCACTGTATCAAGACAGGAGTATCCCTGTAGTAATTAGTGAGGCAGCATTGTCTAATAAGCCTGGTAAACACATTATAGATATAAAATGAATCAAAAGGTGTCAGTGAACACTCTTAATCTTATTAAGAACCCTTAACATGCTGTGATTATAAACAGTCTGGAGAGGGTCAAGCAGAGTGTTTTCTTTTGAATAAACATTGAGTACTCCGTATAGGGAAGGTACTGAACTAGACAGTTTTTTTAAACATACAAGGACATAATGCAAATAACACAGTTTCTTTATAGTGCAATGATAGCACTTCATGAAAGGAGATGGAAAAGTTTCTAACTTGGTGGTAAGACGAAAGGCAGAGTATGTGCTGATTGCAGAGCAGAGTGCAGTGCAGTGTGCTAGTTTCTGGGCATAAACAAACAAGAACATTCAACATCAATCAAAGCATCATCCACAGGACATACCACCAGCCTAGTCAGTTATACCAATAGGCCTATACACTAAATGAAACTGGCTCCTTGGATAGCTCTGATGTGGATGCTCGGATTTACCATCCATACTACATTGGAATACATGGGGAGACTTGTGAAATTTTATAGTAAATCTAAACATGGAAGCCAAACACAATGAACATTTTACATCACATAAAGAACTAAAAGCAGTCTCTGAATACTGATTTCTGGGCAGTCTGACTGAAAAAAAATCATTGTCAAACAATGCAAGTTACTACAAAATAGAAAGTTTTTTTTTTTTTAGAAAGAACAGTATCTCTGCTTGGGAAGATTATCCTACTGTGGTATCAGTGTCAAATTGCATAACTAACTAGCTCAATATTGAGCTTTTTCTTACCCAGTTTTGGCTTGTACAAGTTACCTAATCTTTATCAAATAATGCCTTATATATCTTAACATAAATTTTATCCTCCTTAGAGGCACTAAACACCTCAAAGAAGGTTCAGAATGTGTTTAGACTTGTCCTTAGGACAAGTATGAAATCCGTTTAAGATGCATATCAAGGGAAAGGTGAGCTATCATAAACACATGACTACTAATGAAAGGAATAGAAAGGTACCCCTCTTTCAGCATCCCATGTCTTATATTCAACTCTATTTCTAATATCCAGAACAGCGGTGGAAAAAGACAAGTTTCTTGAATTGATTTGTATTAACAGGCAATACAAGCATGTCCAGCTTTTATATGACTTTGAAATTCATAACCACCACAGATGTCACATTTACCTCACTGATCTATTTATTGTTAGAGTCAGAACCATGCTTAATGTGAAATGGCAAGAGAGGACCACCACTACTGAGATTTTGGAAGTCAGCTGGCCTATCAGCATTGAAACTATGCTCATTGGTGACATATGTGGAGATGCAATGACAGGATACCCAAGCATCTTTGGTATGGCAAGCTTTATAGCCTAACCACAAGCAGGGAGAACACAAGACATATTGTAAAGGGTGCACTAAAGCATAGCTTCAAATAACACATCATAGCTGTGGGTTGCTGGGGGAAAAAAGCAGCAGAGACCAGCTAGGAATACAACAATATGGAATTTGGAAACTTTTTTGGAGAAAGGCTTTCAGCTGACCACAAGTTGAGCACAGAAATACAGGCAGTGACAGGCTGTACAAATAGCAGCTGCAGGCATAAATCAAAAACCAGTTTGTACATATGTCATATAGAGAGGTCCTTTCGTTGAAGATGTAGTCTTTTTGTCTCTTTAAGTATGGGTGAAATCAGAAGTGGCATATTTAACTAAGAGGAAGGACAACAATACATACTGAATGTCACTTCCTTTCCTTAGGAATTGTCTGCTAATTTAAAGCACTTTGGTATATTAAAGGACAGAGAAACACCTCCAGTGTAATACTTGGAAATCACTAAATATTATCATTTGTGACTAGGATTGGATGATAAATCAGCACTGTGGATTAAAAAATAAATTCAAACACATCCTCTGGATTATGAATTATTTAAAGGCTACTGAAAATTCTATAACTGTGTTATAGTTTACCTTCATAAAGCTAGACTAATTTAGACTAGAGCAGCAAGGTGACCAAAATGAGATTGCTTCTGTAATCTATTTATTTTAAAGTAGGACTTTCTCCCCTCTTCAAAATTTCTTTGTCATCAGCATTCTACAAAATCTGTTTTGTTCCTCATGGATACCTAGGCCACGTAAGATATCTAAATAAAAATAGTATTTGGAAATGGTATTTAAGATCAAGTATGGAAGAAGGGTAGAAGTGAGGTAACCAATGATTGGAAAGTAGAAATCATGAGAACTTTCAAGAAAGGACTAGGTAGGACAAAATTAAGAAACATGACTATTGGCTCTGAGATGGAAAAAATATTTCAAATATCCAAGAGAAATTCAGCAGTGGAGAGGATTTGAGGAAGGCATGAATCACATTCTGTTTGTGTTGATACTGAAGTAAGTTGTAAAATAGTTTTAATGCAAAACTGGCCCTCTAAACTAAGAATATAGAAAATAAACATCAAGAACCATGGTAGTGCAGACCTTCAATCCAAGTACTTGAAAGGCTCGGGTAGGAGGATCATTAGGTGGGAGAGGGAAAAAGAGAGTGAGAGAAAGACAGGAAGAAAAGGAGAAGGAGAGGAAGAGGGAGTGGAGGAGAGGAGAGAGGGTATAGTGGGGAGGAGAAGAAGGAGAGAGAGAAATCTCAGAGACCAGTTGGTAAGTTTAAAGAGAAACTTTAAACTTAGGCAAGATAAGAGAAGCATCTAAGATACAAAGATCTTTAGACAGGCAGGTTAATCACTGGTGATGTGATCAGGAGAGAGATTAACCCTGAGGAATAGAAAAAAACAGTAAAAGGCCTGGGGCTCAAATTCAGAATTTTAAATACTGCAAAACTAGAACCACCAGGGCCATAAAAGGATTGGCAAGAAAATTGCAAGGCTAGAAAGAAAGAAAGATCATTTCACTGTAAGATTAGACAAATCCAAAGCTGCAATTCAGTTCTCAGTTAATTTGGCATTTTCCTTCCCCTGGCCTCCTGGTGAGGTAAATACCAAATAACTGGTTATGTGATATAATGGCAGGCCAATATTTTTCCAGTAGCTGTACAACAGACAAAAAGAAAAAAATCAATATGGCTGTTGATTAGAATCCAGTTCTAGAGTACGTATATGGAAAAATCTGTTTTTTTCCCAGAGGAAAATTCTTGCCTTTCATTTGTGACCCTAACACTGGGTAAAGAAAGACTATTGCTGAATATTGTAATATAAGCTTTTTCCATAATATCTCAACAGAGCTATCTACTCAAAAAAAGAAATTAGGGTAAAATAGAAGCAAATGAAATACAGCAAAACCACATTTTCATTAGAGTTAATTTTATGTATATCCTTTGTTTGGCTGTTACTGTTAGGGAGAAAGGCATCTTTCCACGGAGGAATGGAGAATTGGATTTCATCACTGTCAACTAGCTCTCTCATAGAACTTCTACACTAATGAATCCTCTATTTTCTACTAATGGAGAAGCAGTGAGATTTGTCCATCTCACATCTAGTTGTCCCTAACTACAATTATTTCCAAAAGAATCATCATAACACTAATAAACTTTAAAATTTAACAAGGACATGGACATCTAGATCAAGGTAGCTGACTAACAAAACCATGTTAGCACTACTGATTCCCAAGACTCCATTAAAATGATATTAAACTAATAAAGATAGAAACAGAGCATTATAGGGTATCAGCAGAAAAGAGATTTCAATACATTTATGAAAGACAGGAAGTGGATAGAATGCTCAGTAATAAAGATGGACTAAAAAGAGAAAGCATCGGAGGGAGCTTAGAGCTGGGAAGATATGGTTCTACCCAAATTGACAATGGAGTAGGAGAGGGTGAAGTGCAGGGAATATAGTGCATCATGGAGCACTTAGGCCCCGAGTTTGATTCTTAGTACCCCAAAAGGCTGTGTTTGTGAGAATGAAATGTGAGAAATTCACTGAAGATCTATCTATGTATCAAATAATCACATCTTTTCCCATGGATAGAATCTGTAGCAATCAGGTATTTAGTCCCAAGTGCTCCCCCTCTAAATCAGAAATAAGTCGTGAAAGAATTGAGGCAGACAGTATGAACACTACTTTTGCAGAGCAAAGACTTCTACATTATCAATTTTATAGGTCCCCAAGCATAATAACTACAGAGATGGTTGTGGCTTATTGTCTTGCAGGCTTCATATGTAGAATATGCTAGGCACTTCTCTCAACCCCTAGACACATAACATTTCAGAAAATCAAAAGATAAAGTTCCTAAAAGCTTTCAGAAAGAAAAAAACATCAACAGTTAAATGGACAGGATTTTAAATGAATTGAACATCTTGACAGAAAAACTATGTTTTTAAGAGAAAACAATGGAGAAATACCTTCAAAGATCTGAAGGAAAATTATTTTGAGAATGTAATTTGTGTCCTAACTATAAATTGAGTATGACAACAAAAGAAAGACATTTTTAGTTTACAAATAACTCAAACTTTAGATTTTATACTCTATCTCTAAAAGGTTATTTAGGAAAATATTACAGAAAAAAGTAAGAGTAAACAAATATTGACATATATATTAGATTCTAGAAACAGTGGGCATAAAACCAGAGACTAATGCAACTAATTCCATGGTGATAGTTGCACAGCAGGCTTGATGAACATAGCAATAGTGGAGAGGGTGCCTGAACTGGCCTTCCCCTGTGATCATATTGATGATCTTAATTGTCATCATAGAATCTTCATCTAGTTATTGATGGAAGCAGATGCAGTGATCCACAGCTAAACACTGGGATGAACTCCTAGAGTCAAGTCATAGAGAGGAACAATATTATCAACAAAGGGGACAAGACCACGATGGGGATACCCACAGAGACAGCTGACTTGAGCTAGTGGGTGCTCACTGACCCCAGATTGACATCTGGGGAACCAACATAAGACCTAACTCAGCCCTCTGAATATGAGTGACAGTTGTGTGTCATGGGAAGTTTGTGGGGCCACTAGCAGTAGAACCACTATTTATCCTTAGCGCATGAATTGGCTCCTTGGAGCCCATTCCTATGGATGGATACCTTGCTCAGCCTAGATATAAGGGTGGGGGGCTTGGTCCTGTCTCAAGTGATGTGACAGACTTTGTTGACTCCCACATGGGAGGCCTCACCCTCTCTGAAGGGTGGATAGGATGGGGTGGGGAGAAGGTGGGGGGAGTGGGAGGACAGAGGGAAGAGGGAACTGGGATTAGTATGTAGAATAAAAAATAAAAAAGGTTTAAAAAAAAGCAATTTGGAGAGGAAAGGATTTGTCTCATCTTACATTTCCAGATCACAGTCTACCACTAAAGGAAGCCAGGGCAGGAATCTGAAGGCAGAATTTCTTGTTAATCCACACAAGATAATCTTTGACTAGGAAACTCACAGTTGATAAATTACAGGAGGAACCATGGAGGTTGTTTTCTTATACAGCTAGCTTTCTTATACAACCCAGTACTAACTCCCTAGGAATAGCGCCATCCAAAGTATGCTGGTCCCTCCTGCATTGATTAATGGTCAAGACAAGGCCCCCCAGACATACCAACATGTTAATCTGATCTAGGAAATTCCTCAATCAAGCCTCTCTTCTTAGATAACATGTCAACTTTGCAATTAAAGTTGACTAGGATAGCACCCACAAAAAGCAGGGATTGAGGGGCTCATAATTACACTCATCACAAAGTAATTAGAAAAACTTGTGGGTGTCATAGACAATACAATAAAAAGGGAATCAGAAGATTTAAAAAAGTCATAGTTGCTACTTTAAAATTCGACAGGAGAAAAAATTGTATTAAAAACTATTTAAAATTTTTTAACTATTTTAATAACTAACATCAGTATAATGTTTATTGATTTTCAACTTAAAGCACTAACCAAAATACCAAAACATAGGATACTTTGTCCATAGTTTAACAAACAAGGACAGTCTAAGTATGTTCCTCAGACAAATAAATGAATTTAAGAACATAGCAACTACATTGAGACACCATAGAGGATCGGTGACATAAAGCTTCATTTGTCTTATCAAGAAGTTTATATTGTCTAAAATAGAGAAATCAAGAAATAGCAGAATACATGGGAGAAATTGCCAGAGGAACTAAACAGAAAGAGTGAAAGGTAATAATGGCAGAGGATTAAGATTGGAATAGTGCATTGCATGCATTATAAGTTTTTATATACATAGTTCATACTTTTTAAAATCACATGCATGCATTACTTTATAAGATATAAAAGCAATACTATAGTTATTTCCAAATCAACCAGGAATCTTGAAACAGAAATCTAAATTCAAACTGGCCTCTGAAAAATTTCACCTGAAAGAAGTGTTGGAAAAGGGGCCATCTATGCATATCTCCCTCTATCATATGAACTGCTTCCTTCCCTCTGCCCCTGCCTTAAAACCTATGCCCTTTCTCTCAAAGCACTGAAACTTAACATAAATTATGGATACTATTATGACCATTATTGTTTTCATCCACAGAGGTTATTTTATGATATTTTGCACATATAAAAATCTGGAAATATTTTAGTCTAAAACTTGTTAAGTTTTGGCATATGTGTACACACCTGAAAAATTATTATCATAATCAAAATAATGATGATATCCAACAGCCCCAAAAGTCTAGTCTATTCATGTTCTTTAAATATTTGTTTTGCATGGTGTGTGTGTGTGTTTGTGTGTGTGTAGGCCCACAGAGTCTCCCTTGATAGCACTCCATCTTACTTACTGAGGTGGGATTTTACAATTAAACTCACAGCTTTTCAAAAACAACCTGTCTACCTAGCCAGCTTGCTCCAATGAGCATGGCACCGGGACCTAGCTCTTCTGCATGTATTGGCTTTTTGGGAACTTATTCTATATGGATGCACATGCTCCACTTTCATAAATGACCTTGTTATAGCATTGGTTCCATTTGTGTATTAAGTTTTATTTCCTCACTAAACTGTGAGCCTCAAAACAACATCTACTAGAGTATTTAGATGCCTAGTGCTATGCACAATATTTGATTAATACAAGTACTCAGTGGAAAGTCACTGGAGCCACAGAAGAGAGAGAGATTTTCCTTAAAATGTAGGGAAATTGTGGAGGATGACTTCTGAGCTGATGTTTAGGAGGTAAGCAGAGAGTTCTGAGCAGGCCTAAAAGAGAAGAGCACTCCATAAAGGTGGCCATAACTTAGGGAAGTGCTTTTTAAGTTTCTCCATACTTCCCAATGGTTCCTTTACCCCTGCCTTTCTCAAGGTAGAAAAGGGAAGAATAGTCTTAAGTCTTAAAATGTCTTCTACTTTAGAAGAACATATGCATATGTATGGTATATAAATATTATAGCACATATTTATAGCATGTAAATATAATATACATTCAAGTAAATATGGAGTATTTTTCTTCAATCCTGAGTTAAATCTACATTGTAGAAAGCTACATCCTGAACTCTGGTAGAGAATTGTCAGTCTGTGACTCTGAGTTCTATGTGGAGGAATGGAAGGTCACTGGTAAAAAATCAACAGCTAAGGGTAGTACTTTGAGGTAATTGTGTAACCTCTGAAGCACGTCAATCAGCCATTAGGCATGCAATTAGAAATACTGTAGCTTCAAAGCTTGTATGTTTGCCTAAGGACCTAAATTACCATTTGCTCACTCTTTGATTACCCCAGCTCCATGATGAGCCAAGTTCTACCTAGCACTGCCAAAAAGTAGCAAGAATGCTTTTAAATAGCTTTAAACAAATTTTCAAATTTCTTTGGCAAATCGATTCAGCTGTTCAGTATCGTCCCAGGGTCTTGAATTGTCATTGAACTGGGACCATGCAGAGCCAACTTTTAAGCAATAAATAATCATGTTAGTACTGAAATCTTTGGGCCAATCCCAATTTTCAGTCTGACTTATACAAATGGTTATTGTTGAAATAGTAATCAAAGACCTTACCTCTCATTGTAACCAGTTGTGTGGAAAGTGCTGCTGTATATATCTTGAAAATTGATTAGTAATATACTGCACCATTCCTTGCCAAAACGGTGAAATTATGTTCAACAAATACCTTTACCATACAACAGAAACTCCATAGCCCTGGCTGGGTTAGAACTCATTATGTAGGCTAGGCTGGCTCTACCTGGCTCTCTCTCCCCAGTGTTGGCATTTATTTGCCACCACCCCTGGTTATAAAAAATTTTTGTAGAATGATAAAATTTCCATATCCTTCAAATGCAGAAACATAGTTAAAGTGCCATTAGCATTTGTTCGATCTAGCTTTTAATCCTGTAGTAGTCATTATGCCTTTTACTTATTGTCTCATCACACTCTGAAACTGCACCTTAAATATATCCACATAAGTCTACACATATCGCTAATTTTAAGTTTTCTAGGATCTCTTCTGAATCATTTCATAAGTAGCAAAATATCTCAGCTGTGTAATGGAAACAAACAGTTCTTCATATAAAATTCATATATATAATCATATATATAATATCTATGCATATATGCAGTACTCTCCTAGGTAGGTTTTATATGATGAAAACTGAACTAGGTATTAACTATGTTGTAGGAAAGAAGAAATTGTATCGTTTATGTTTATCTTTGTTTCCTGTTATCCTAAGTTGGCATGTAAGTATTCAGCTGATTTTATTGAATGAAAATAAACTTTAAAAATTTCCATATTGTTACCAATGTTTAATACAGTAGAGGTCAAGATAACCAAAGTATGAATCACCAATTTTTTGTGGTGCGTTTGTTGAATGATATTAGGTAGCTTAAATTTTTTTATGAGACTCTCCTACAGTGTTTGCCAGCTACTTTAATATTTAACTTATACTCGCTTTAATAAATGTTAAACATTTTGTTCAGTACCTCTTTCTGATGGCAATCTGTTTCCAATAAGTACTCCTCATTTAAAATAATCTACTATGTATCTCCACTGGCCAAAAGACCTTACCAAAATTTACTTTGTGCAGTGTGCAAGCTAAGAACAGTAATTATTTTTGTTCACAAAATAAACATAGGATAACTATTCCTTTCATGGTAAAATCATTTCCTTAGTGTCTCTATGTACTCCACTTACAATGATCACAACCTTTCAACTCTGCCTCCCCTCCCAGAGATTTAGTATTTATTTGAGAAAGTTTGCTTAAGTGGCTCTAAATCTACTCACCCACTCATCCACCCACAGCAGTAGCAGCAACAACAAACTCCATGCACATCTGTAAGCCCCTGATTCATTTGTTAAAAATTATTGGGTAGTAAACTACCATGTTATGCAAAAGGGACAATGCAATGCAATAGACATATAAATATCTGCGAGATATGGCCCTTGTCCTTTCCACATTCATGTTTTAGCATGCTGATTCTTTTTTTAAATAGTTTTCATTTCCTTTTTGATATTTCATCCATGCATACAATGTATCTTGATCATACTCATATTCTTCCCCCAACTCTGTCCACGTCCAGATTTACAACTACCCTCCACCCCCCCCAACTTCATGTCCTTGGTTTTTTTTTTGTTTGTTTGTTTTTTCAAGACAGGGTTTCTCTGTGTTATAGTCCTGGCTGTCCTAGAACTCACTCTGTAAACCAAGCTGGCCTTGAACTCATAGAGATCCACCTGCCTCTGTCTCCCGGAGTGCTGGGATTAAAGGTGTGCATCACTACTGCCTGGCTTTGTTTTAATTTTTAAATAACCTATCAAGTTCAATTTGTGCTGCTCAAATACTCATAGGCTTTCCCTCCCCCAGAAGCTATCAACTATTAACAGCTCCTCAGCTAGGGATGGAGACTCATGAGTCCCTGTCCCATCAATGCTGCAATGCTGACTGGTTGGACTTTGAGCAGGTGTTGTGCAGACGATCACAACTGCTCTTTAGTTCATGAGTGTAGCTTTTCAGTCATGTCCAGAAGATATCATTTCATGTTCTTCATTTCCAACTTCTGGCTCTTAAAATCTTTCTACCCCCTTCCATGATGACGCCTGAATGGTGGAGGGAATGTGACACAGACTTCTCTTTTGTGGTGGAACACTCCACGGACACCATTTTTCTGTGTGTTTTCTTGACCAGTTGTGTGTTTTTGCACTAACTAGTGACCACAGCATAAACAAACATCAACTGCAATAAGCTCAGGACATATGGATTAAATGTAGAACTCTACTAGACCATCAAAGGAGAACTAACATCAGTGCTACTCAAATTATTCCAAAAAACATAAAAGGAAGGAGCACTTCCAATCTCTTTTTATGAAGCTAGTATTACCCTGATATCAAAAGCAGATGAAGACTCAACAACAACAACAACAACAAAAGAGAATCATTGGCTAATTTCCCCAGTGAGCAAAGAAGCTAAAATCCTCAATAACATACTTGCAAACAGAATTCAAAAACACGAGGTAGCTTCATTCGGGGATGGTTAAACATATGTAAGTCAATAAATGTAATTCATCATATAAACAGACTCATGCACAGAAATCACATGTTTATTTCAATTGGTGCAGAAAAGTCCTTTGGCAAAATGCAACATCCCTCCATGACAAAAATAAACCCTGGAAAGACTAGGCATGAGGTGAGGGGACATATTATTATATTAAAGGCTATATATGACAAACCCATAGTCACTATTATGCTGAATGAAGAAAAACTTGGATTTCCACTAAGATTAGGTCAGGAACAAGACAAGGATATTCACTTTCACCATTCCCATTGCTTGCTAGAGCAATATGACAACAGAAGGAAAGGGCTACAAATAGGAAGGAAAAAGTTAAAACACCCCAATTTGCAGATAACATGATTCTGTGTATGGCGACATTTGACAAGGGTAAGTATCAGATTTCTGATGAACTGATACAGATAAGGCTAAACTACCATCTAGGGAGAAGATATCTGAAGTGATTTCTACAGGTTTGGTACTTTGCTAGTTAGAGATGGAACCGAAGTGCTACTCTAGGTAGAAGGAATAGCATGTACAAATGTCTCATTTAGAGCATGCTGCTTTCGGTTTCCTCTGAAATTTGTTATTTATAAGATAGGAGTAACAATTACCTCATGGAGTTCTGAGAATACATATGAAAGTGCGCGCGAATGAGTGCACGTACACACAAACACACACACACACACACACACACACACACCACACCACCACCACCACCACCACCACCACCACCACACAGGGGTGGAAGGGGCAGGAGGGAAGTTTTGACTTTTTACCATTCAAAAGTACGTTAGCTTGTCATTAGTGAAATATGAAGACAATAAGGCAATACTAACAAGGTTAAAACTTTTCAAACTAACAATTATAATTGTTGGCAAGGGTACACAGCAGGAGGAACAATCACAATCATACACTGCTAGAGAGAATAAAAAGATAACTTATTTGTGGTGGTTAATCGTCATTATCAACTTGATTGATTGCAGAATTCACTAGGAAATTGGTGAGATACACCTTGGTTTGCTTGTGAGTGTGTTTCTAGGAAGGATTAAATGAGGTGTAAAAAGGACCTATCCTGAATGTGGGTGGCATTATCACACTGACTGAGGGTTTAAATGGAATAAAATGGGAAAAAGGAGAAAACAAACTAGTTGAGTACTGGCATATTCCCTTTCCCATCTCCTGCCTAATGTTATGTTAACTGCTCTGCTATGCCTTCATTGCTGTGATAGACTAGGATCTCTGAAACCAAGAGCTAAAATCCTTCTCCAAAGTTGTGCCTGAAAGGTATTTTAGTAACAGCAATGACAAAGGTAATTGATACAGCCCTTCTGAAAGAATGTATTAAATGTATTGATCCACCAACGGTATTTATCAAACTAATTCAATAATTATACTCACATAAACACATGAATACAAATGCCTACTGCAGATTTTGTAGTGATATTTCATTTGTATTTTAATAAATAAAGCTTTCCTGAAGATCAGAGAGTAAAACAGCCCCAATGATCAGCCTTACAGACCAGGCAGTGGTAACAAACACCTTTAATCCCAGTAGCCATACTAGTTGCTATAGAAACTGGGTGGTACTTGTCTTTAATCCCAGTGGGGCACACTTTTAATCCCAGGCCTAGAGGATTATAAACCTGGAGAAGACAGTTCTCAGACACAGTTTCACTCTGAGATTCCTGGAGGCAGGATTGCCATTTCAGACTGAGGTCGAGGTAAGAGCCAGTAGCTTGCTGCTTTGCTTTTCAGATCTTCACGTTGAACCCCAATATCTATCTCTGAGTTTTTATTAATTGTGCTTCAAGTTTTATCTAAAATTATCCAAATTAAAAAATATGTAATTTAACTTGATGAATGGATAAAATATGGTATATATCCATAAAATGGAATACAATTTTGAGAAAAAAGAAATAGGTTGTAAGGTCACAGAAAACATGAATCAACCCCAAAACCATATTGATAAGTAAGGCAAGACACTTAAAAATTCCATATATAACTGGTGCCAGGAAGATAGCTGGATGGGGCAAAGGTGCCTGATGACATGGGTTCCATCCTCTGGCCCCACATGGTGGAGAAAATGGACTTCTGCAAGTTGTCATCTGACTGCTGTGTGCATGCTGTGGCATTGCACTCATGCACACACACACACACACTAAATTAAAAGGTTTAAAAACTCCATATACTTTATCATTCTATTTATATGACATTTTGGAAAGGGATGACCTATACAGATGATTAAATAGATTTTAAATAGCACTTGCCAGATATTGGTAGATATATGGCATTTTTCAAACCACACAGAGCATTATAACAGAGTGAAGCTTATGGAATGGAAAAAATCATTTAAAAAGTCATCATAGGATCGATCTCAGGGTGGGATACCAGATATCACAATTTGATAAGATAACCTTATTATATATGCTTGAAACCATTTCACTGAAACAGATGGGGAGAACAGGGTTTAAGTAATTTAAACAAATTTCAGACAAATACTGCATATTTTCTCTCATTAGTGGATCCTAGAATTTAATATACATACATGAAATCAGATAACATGAAAGCAGAAGTCAAGCTATTTAGGGGAATAAAGGAGATTAACATGAGCCTCAGGGAGGTATGAGGAAATATGTTCAAAGTGCATTATATACTTGTATGAAAATGGCCTTATGTAGCTCATTCTGAGAAATAGTTTTAAACAGGGTTTAAGCAACTAAGTTCTAAGGAACTTTGGGAATGAGTGTTATTCATAAAACTAATGGTAAAGAAAACTCTAGATAAGCATGTTTATTTGTGTAATAAAGTTCCCACAGATTTGTCTGTCTGTCTGTCTGCCTGCCTGCCTGCCTGCATACCTACCTACCTACCTATCTGATCAGACATGTCAACCTTGCAGAATTCCATATAATCTTCGTAACTATTTCCACTCTCAAGGAGATGGAGCACAAATTCCTATTCCTTAAGTGGGGACTGGACATCACAACTCCCCTTTGAAGAATAAAGTATTAAAAGGGAGAAAACAGCAAGCTTACAATGGAGAAATCTAAAAACATTACTATGGTCTTGTGACCAAGGTTAACTCTGAACATAAACCATGTTGGTAGCATGTGTAGTTGATATGATATAGTTTAGCTCTATTGTCTTAATTCCTTCCAAAAGTCTAACCATAAAACAAAGATCAGATTAATTCAACTAATGGACATTCTACAAAATGCCTACAATATTCCACAAATTTCTTAAGGTCATTGAAAACCAGGAAAATCTGATCAATTACTACATTTAAGAAGAAATTAAGGCGACATGATGACTATTAAATATACCATGGTATCTGGATGGAATCCTGGAAAATAAAAGGGATACTCTATTCTAAAACAAACAAAAAAATTTAAATTTCAAATATATAGAACTGAGACTACAACTCAGTGCTAGAACAATTGCCTAGAATGCATGAATACCAGAGTTCAAACTTAGTAGAACAGATAAAATGTTGCATTAAGATATTATTTACCCCCAAAGAATGCTGACAAGGAAGTATAAGATGTAAGGTAAAACCAGAAGAACATGCCAACACAATGATGAAGGGGAAAAAAATTAATTCAACCCCCAACATTACTTCTAGAATTGAATCACTCTGTGAAGCTTCTCAACAAAAGGAAAAGGAGAAAAGTATGCATACAAAAGAAGCTCCTTTCACTGCAGTGACATGCAAAATCTTATCTGGCAAAGTTAAATGCAATGCTTTGGAACGTCATGATAGCACAATAGGAATTAGCCAAATAACTTTGCCTGCAGTTACCCACAGACTAATTTGTTTTCTGAAGAGCCACATTCCAACGTTTACACAAATCATGAAGCTCACAAAGATTTATTTTTAGTGTCTCTTTTTTTCCAATAATGCTAAAATTGAACTTTTCTTAACATGAGCTACATTTTGAAAAATTATTGGCGACCCAAACATAAACTCTATGAGTTCTGGTTTGTTTACAGTTCTAAGCAGAATCCAAGATTTTCCCACCTCCAGATTTGAGCCCCTGTTCTGGTGCTTTACAGCTAATTTCACAGTAAATCCAAAAAGGGAAATTTTTACATTGTCACTCTGGAGTAAAACTTTGAAAGACCCACCAATGCTAAGAAAATTATGTAGAACTGTGCACTAGACTAGACTGGAACTGTATCATAGTGATGCAAAAGGCAGGGCCATTAAAAATGTTTTGGAAGAGGAACCTAAGTGACATCCAACGATACTTTCAAACCAAATAGTTGTTAATCTGGATAAGACTATAAGTATCAGTCAGCGTCTCCTTGTGAAACAAGTTGGCAGTCTCGTGTTTCTGAGCTTCCCTGAAATATTTATTCTGTTATTCCTTTGGGTAATTACAGCTTATTAGCCCTATTTATATTCTCATGTTGCACAGTAAATTATTCTCTTCTCTCCTTGGTGTTTACACCCTTCAGACAGTTGTGTCCCCACCCCCTTCTCCCTTAGTCATCACTTAGCTAAACTGTATAGACAAAATTCTTTTCATCTTTGCTCATAAATCAATCCCTCTTGCCCCTTAATCATTTCTGTTACTCTTCTCTGAACTCCCTCCAATTAATCTATATCTTTTCAGTTAATGAGTTTGGAAGAGCTGTATAGCCCAGGTGTGATCCTAGGTATGTTTGATGCCTACATGTTTGTAAATACACCTAATGGGCTTTTGTAGGAGGAAGAAAAATACAATAAATCAACAGTGGCTTTTCTGACCCAGGTTTAGAACTCCAAATGGTTAATTATTGACCAGCTATGGGTTTTCATCAATGACCATTTATCAAGTTTCAGCTCCTGTCAGACTGCAAAATCTTATTATAGTTTCCACTGTCAAGCAGTCACAAATATTTCTAGTATATGTTTAAAACACATTTATTTAGATTTAATCCCTACCAGTTGCTTCCAACCCTGTGTTTAATTCTTCTGGAAATTTTCTTTTCAAATCAGTATGTTGCTACCAGATTTGACTGCTTTCACAAGCTAACATGCAGTTTAGAAACGGTTTTGACAAAACTGAAAGGATATTAACTCACTTGGCTGCTAGAAGAGTGAAGGTTCCCTTTGTAGGAAGTAGGTAAATGCATTTCTTAAAGAACTGTCACTTCACAGTAAGGCAGGTTATCTCAGAATAGTGATTTATTTTTTTTTCCTTTTGGGGGCGGGGGAAAGGTGCAGGCTCTCATATAGCCCAGGTAGAATAATTATATCTTTGCAGACTGTTCAGTTGCTATTCATTTTCAATAAGAATTCAGTTTCCTTTAACAGAAAGGACAAATTAGTTTACTCCTGATATTGGGAAGTAAGTCATTTTGATGCTAATTCATCCGCACAATCATTTACCATCTGATTCCCCATTCGTGTACATTTCTGGTAATATTGGCCTACCCTTTTCAATGTACTTACAGCTATGAGAAGATGTAAAAGCAATTAATAAACATTTACTAAGCACCAATATGCTATATAGAAGCTTGTAAATTACCGACATTATAGGAGAACCTCAAAATATATTTCAGGCTTACACAGGAGTTTGAGATATTGTATTTTTTATACTTTTTATTTAAAACTTTCATGGTATATATTTATTATACATGGTACTTTTTTAACATAAGGACCTATTTTATACACATATATTTAGTCTGTTGAACATATTTCCTCCACAGTCTCACCATCCCATGTCTCTTTTTCCATTAGTTCTTTGTTTCCCTAGACAATTTTGCTTCTATTTTCATGTCACATGAGGTTTAATGTATCTAACTGAAACATAAGAGCAACAAATGAGAGAAAACATATGGTATTTATATTTCTGACACTGGCTTATTTTGCACAATATGATTATCTCTACTTGCATCCATTTTCCTACATAATTTCATTTTTTAGGCATACAAATTTACAATACGAATATACTTTGTATATATGTAGTTATTCCTGTGAAGAATAGTGTGGGAATTTTGATATTGTTTTTTAAGGCACACACACACACACCACATTCTGTTTATTCATTCCTCTGCTGTTGGATGCCTAGGTTGTTTTCATAACTCACCTATGGTGAATAGTATTTCAATTGATACACAATAATCTTTGTGATTTGTTGACATAGAGTCCTTTTTTGTAAAATCTCACGCATGGTATATCTGTTATACAGTGGACCTGTTTAGTTTTCTGAGAAACTATCATATTGATTCACATGGTAGTTGGAGTAGCTTACCCTCTTACCAACACTGTATAAAGGTTCTCTTTTGCCCATATCCAATTAACATTTGTTTTCTTAATAGTTGCTGTGATGGTTTGAATAAAAATGTCCCCCCAATAGGCTCAAATATTGGAATGTTTGGTTACCAGGGAATGGCACTACTTGAGAGGGATTAGGAGGTGTGGTCTTGTTGCAGTAGGTGTGGCCTTGTTGGAGAAAGTGTGTCACTAAAGATAGGCTTTGGAGTTTCAAAAGCCTAAGCTAGTTCCAGTGTCTCTCTCTTCTGTTGCCTGTGGATCTGGATGTAGAATTCTCAACTCCTTCTCCAGTACCATGTCTTCCTGCATGCCACCATACTCCCCACCATGATGACAAAAGACTAAATTTCTGAACCTGTAAGCAAGCCCCAGTTAAAGTCTTTCTTTTATAAGAGACACCATGGCCATAGTGTCTCTTCACATCAATAGAACACTGACCAAGACAGTTGCCATTTTGACTGGGTTGAGATGGAATCTCAATGTAGCTTTAATGGCTGAGTCCTTTCTCCACTATCAATGTAACTATTAACAGACTGTTTAAGGGGGAAACAATATGATTATATTATAATCATGAAAATACAAATATTTAATACTTTTAGAATTTCATGTATTACATTTTGGTCATATTCACCCCTCCTCCAACTCTATTGAGATCCACCATATTCCATACCCACCCAACTTTGTGTCCTCACTTAAAAAATTCATCAGCTATCAGAGAAACTCAAATTAAAACTACATTGTGTTCAATTTGGGAGTATATGAGCAGCACAAATTGAACTCAAAGTAGTTTTAATTTGTATTTCTCTGATGACTGATGAGGCTGAACATTTTTTTATTAGTGAACTGGCCATTTGTATTTCATCTTTTGAGAACTATAAGCTTATTTCATTAGCCTCACTTATTGATTGAGATGTATGATTTCTTAGCTTTGTCTTATAGTTATTTGTATATTATGGATATTGGTACTTTGATAGGTGCAGAGTTAGCAAAAATTTATTCCATTCTGTAGGGTACCTCTTCACCCAATCAACTGTTTTACTTGCTGTATAGAAGCTTTTTGATTTCATGAAGTCCCATTTGTCAACAGTTAACATTATTTCTTGAGTAACTAAAGTCCTATTCAGAAAGTCCTTGCCTATTGCCTATATCTACATTTTTCCCCAACAGTTTCAGAGTTTCAGATCTTAAATTAAGGTGATTGACCATTTGGAATTGTTTGTAAGGTGTGAGAGAAGGGGAGCTAGTTTACTTCTTTTACATGTAGATAACTAGTATTCCCCAGAACCATTTATTGGAGACAATATCTTTTCTCTATTGATGCATGTGTTTGTTTTATTTCAGTACCATGATGATTTTGTAATAGTCACTTTGCAGTATAATTTGAAGTCAAGAGTGGTGATACTCTCAATATTATCCTTTTTTGACTTTGGCTGTTATACTTCTGTATGAATTTTAAGACTGTCTTTTTTATTTCTCTGAAGACTGGCACTGGAATTTTGATTGGAATTTTTAAAAGACAAATCTAATGTAGGACAGGCTACATATTGATTATGAAGTTTGTTGAACTTGAACTCCTGGTCCTTCTGTTTCTGTGTTCCAAGTTATGGGATTACAAGCATGGATCACCATGCCACAGGGGCTTATGATCTTTTAGTCACAGTGAAATGTAAGGCATATGAAAACCTACAACTAACTTAAAATATACATAATTATAAATAATGCCATTATTTAAATTTAACTGGGTGTGGTGTTATATGCCTGTAATCAACACAGGAGTGAGGATAATGTAGGAACAGTGAAATTTCTAGATAATGTTTGGCTATATAGCAAGTTCAAGACTAGCCTGGACTACACAGTAAGCTCTTATCTCATGCCAAA
>JAQHUG010000094.1:5468999-5511775 GCA_028555095.1 Dicrostonyx torquatus | reverse complement strand
CAGGCAGCGAGATGTCTCTGTCATTTCTAGAGTTTGGAAGTTGCCTACTTCTTGTTTACTTAGGAAATATTATATCCTTCTGGAGTCTTTCATAGAGTTGAAGAATGGATAGTTATGGTAATAGTTTTCCTTAATTATGATAAAAGATAAAATAGATATAAATATTGTAACTGTAATTCTTGCTTAACTGTTTTGTTATATGTAATTTTACTATGTTAAAATGAAAGCCTTTCTTTTTTGTTTAAACAGAAAAGGGGGAAATGATATAGGAGGGTTCTTCTGTTTTTCTTTGTTTTTCATTGGTTAATAAAGAATCTGCCTTGGCCTATAGAACAGGACCCAGCCCTTAGGTGGGCGGTGTAGTAGAATGGAAGTCAGTGAGAGGGAAGTGTGCAGATGTCATGATCCTCCGGCCCAGCTGGATGCAGGTTAGAATCTTCTGATAAGTCACCACCTCGTGATGACATAAAGATTTATAAATATGGGTTAGACTAATATGTATAAGAGGTTAAAACTAATGGGCCAGGCAGTATTGAAATGAATCCAGTTTGTGTGTAATTTGTGTATTCCGGGTATAGCCATGCGGACGTGTGGCCGGGATCCGGGTGGGATACAGCCCACTGCTTCCACCTATTATAACAGAGACTTTTAAAAGTTTAGAGTATTTGCATAGTCATATGACATATACTGGAAATGCAACTCAAGTTTAAACCTAAAATTAATTTGTTTCATGTATACCTGCCTGAAAGAACACATAAGGTCAAATACAGAATTTTCTACTTGTAGCATCATGTTGGTGTTCAAATAATTAAGAATCTAGTGCATTTTGCCTTTAAGATATGTGTGTGTCTATTGTCCATCTCTATCTATCTATCTATCTATCTATCTATCTATCTATCTATCTATCTATCTATCTATCTACCTACCTACCTACCTATCATCAATTTGGTGATGGGATCTTACTATGTAGTCCAGGATGTGATCCTTTGACCTTAGCGCTTCAAGTGCTGGGATTATAGGCTTATGCCACACACACCTGCATATTTAATATTATCATATTAAGGATGATCACTTTGTAGTCATTTTTTGATTACAACTTCTTTTTGTTTCCTTAGTTCTGGCTGATCTGGTCTTAGAGATTCAAAACAAAAAGATACATATTTTGATATTTCTCATTTACTTTGAACTCCAATTTCTTTCCTAACTGTTTCATCCATGCCTTTCTTTGAACACCATTCTCACTGATAGAGGTCTGGGCAAGTAGTACTGCCAGCTGTCACTTTTAACAGGATGCCAAGCAGGACCAGATTTCTCTTGCTTTTATGCTAAAGACAAATAATTTTAGTTTTATTTATTATGCATATATTTTGAGGTTGTTAGCATTTTTGTAAGGCTCTGACCTTCATAACAGTGTTCTTAGAATTATGGTTTTACTAAAGCTGTTTTTGTGCTTTTCTTTGTACCATGTCATACATGAATGAACTGATGAACTTCCTGTGTAGCTGCACAGATTAATGATGTCTTTGTGAGGGGCCTAGTAAATGGAGAATACCATTTTGGGAGGGTCTTAAATTATATATGCTTTTCTGAAAATCATGATGTATGCATGTACTTTCTGTGGTGACATATGCCAAGTTCCTTCTGGTGTGTAGAGGCATAAGAAAGGTGGAGTATATCTGTTTTAGAAACTCCTTTTCCTTGTCTATTGTTCAGAAATCAAGACTGTTCAGTTTTGAAAGACTTCATAATTTCAGTACCATATGATAGACCTAATTTCAGTCTAATTATGATCCACATTTTCGTAAAGATGTAAGGCCAGCAATGTAGAGAGCCTTCTACAGGTGAGCGCTCTTTAGGACAAACAACTCACCATCCTGCAGGTGAGCGCTCTTTGGCTATGGCTGGAATCATGAGAATGCTTGCATATGCGTGGGCCAATGGATAGTGCCCACGTGGCTACCTAGGGTTGGCTGCCCTAGCCTACTTAAGGGCTGGGAGAGGCTTGCCCGGGGAGAGACACACAAGGGGGAGAGACACACAAGAGAGATACAAGAGAGACAGCGCTGTCAAAAGGTCCTGATTAAACTGCTTAAAGAAGAGCTCCGGTGTTGCGTCTTCCTTGCTGGTCGAGGTGGGCGTGACACAGAAATAGCATTTTTCTTCGTTATTACAAGCTCTAAGATGCATACCCACTTTCTTCCAAGGTTCCTGTCATCAGTGTTTTACCAAATAGTTATTCCTTCATGTTTGGAATTATGATCAGAGTAGCAATTACTTGCTTGACTTATTCTACATTCTGAGAAATGAAATTGTCATCAAGGCAACAGTTCTAACTTCGCCATCTACTTAGCTGAAGTTTTCTTCATTCTAAACTATGCATGGAAGTACAGTGAAGAGATTACTTATAGTATAAATACTTCTACACTTTATCTTAGCCAAAAGGCAGAGAAGCCAAGTATTTTAAAGACATCTTACAGAACTTGTTCTCTCTCTCTCTCTCTCTCTCTCTCTCTCTCTCTCTCTCTCTCTCTCTCTCTGTGTGTGTGTGTGTGTGTCTATCTGTCTGTCTCTATCTCTCTCATGTGTTTGCCAATCTACCTGACTTCATTGTGCTGCTGTCAATTTACACTGGTGATTGGGAATACACACAGAGCCACTTTAATATATCCCACCACTCTAACTCCCAAGAGGTAATAATACAGAGGTATTCTAGAAGCCACAGCATCCTGTGTCACAACTTCCAAATTCAAAGCTTCACAAAATTCAAATGATTTCAGGAAAGTCCTTTCATATTATCATCTCTATGTCATAATTTAAAAATTACTGAAAAGAACATAATTACTCCTCTACTTTTTGTCTTTGGGTTTGAAGATCCTTTTTATTGTTTATAAATTGGAGGTAGAAAAGAGATTGACTTTATTATGCAAATAAAACATAAATATACCTTTTAGCATATTGAACAAGTGACTTATATGACTGGATGCTATAAGCATGAAATGCTTTGAACCATAACACAATCTCAGTAAAACAATGAACAATAGATAAAGGAATAAATGAGTCAGAAATGAAGGAGAATTATTAGTTAGGAGAAATCTGGTGTGAGAAGAAAATACTTGAGGAGTTTCAATATTAACTAATCAGAGAAATGAAACCAGAAATAGGAAGGAATTTAGAGAATTATTGGGTGTATTCAATATCAAATATAAATGCCCACAAAGAACCTTGTGCTTTATCAGTGACTACACTGAGTTTAGCTAGAGGGATCTAATCAGAGCAAAGGTAGAAGTAACATGGGAAGTAGGCTGAAACTATAGACCAATCAAAAACTAAATATTAAAATGTGCAAGGTGATATGCTCCTACAATTGCAAGACTTGAGAAGTTGGAGAAGGAGAAATGAGTTTGAGGCAAGTCTGGGCTACACATGAAACAGCTACCAAAATGAATTGATTAATAAATGAAACACTGAATGTATTTTATTGCTAAGTATTGTTTGGTATATGAGATATACAGACTTATTAGCAAAGAATAAGATAAACAGATATAAGTCTACTTTTATATGGAGTTTATGGTCTAGCGAAAGTCAAGCAGAAATTAAAACTGAAACTCTAGGCAGAAAAGGCTGGATGGGTAAACGTCAAGGACTCAGAAAAGTGATCTCGGGGAAAAATAAGTTCTAATATGATGCTGTATATGCATAACTTTCAAATTTTTATTTATATTTTATGTATATTAGCATTTTGTTTGCATGTATTTCTGTGCTCCACACGTGTATAGTGCCTGTGGAGGACAAAATAGAACATCAAATCCTGTGGGACTAGAGTTACAGATGGTTGTGAGATACCATGTGGGTGCTTGGAATTGAAACTGGGTCTGCTGGAAAGTGCAGCCAGTGTTCTTAAATGCTGAGCTACTCTTCAGCACCATGTATAATTTTTAAAACTGTGATCACTTATATTTCAAAATTCATCAGATAATAATAAACAACTTTTCAAAGATTGAGAGATATCTATTGGGAAAGGATGCCAAGAATTACAATCATATCATCATCATGCACAGCAGAAGCTGACCTTTCAGCCTACTGACACTAGACCAGAAAAGAAGCAGTAGAAATTCTGGAGATTCTTTTGGAAGCTTCTGCCTTGTAAGTACTATTTAAATTTTTTTTTTCCAAAAGAATCAGACAGCTAAACTAGTATTTGACTCCATTTTCCCATGAAGGTGGTTGAGAATGATATTTAAGTACTAAGTCTAAAAGTATAAATCCTTACTTAAGCATTAAGTTTTTAATCATAAAGTTATACAGTCCTTGTGTTGAGGAGATAGGGTATAGTCAGGAAAGGATAATAGGATTGAATAATATACCTCATGTTTACATACACTACGTTCCATCTATTCTAGCCAGAGGCCCCTGCCCATATCTGTAGAGTGGTCCTTTAACTTAGCTTTTGATTATCCTTGACAAGGATAAAGTATTCCTAAAAAAGGAAGTCATTTATGGCAGTGTTGTTTCAAGAAAAGAAAAGTAAATGGTTAAGAGATATAGTTTCCATTTCTTGTGTGTGTGTGTGTGTGTGTGTGTGTGTTAGATAGACAGTGTAAAGAAGCTTTAGAAGAGAGAATATAATTCTCAAAATGTGGTATATCTGTACTTTTCATTTTAGTGTGTAGACTTTCAAATACCAAGTAGAAAATTGCTTTAGACTGGTTTATTATATAAGCATTTAATAAATGTTTCTTGATGTAAATGATTCAAATGATGTTTAGCAAATAGAAAAACATAGAGTTCTAGCACCCCTCTTCATTTTCTGTGCATTCTTTGAAAATATTTTTATTTTTTTAAATTTATTATTTTGGATTTTTTTGAGACAGGGTTTCTTTGTCATTATTGGTGCCTGTCCTGGAACTAGCTCTTGTAGACCAGGCTGGCCTCGAACTCAAAGAGATCCACCTGCCTCTGTCTCCCGAGTGCTGGGATTAAAGGCGTGCACCACCACTGCCTGGCGAAAATATTTTTATTAATACTTTGAGAATTTCACAAAACACATCATGATCACATTCCCCTTCAAACTTCTCCTTCAGCTCCTACTCCTCCAACTTTTTTTTTTTAAATAAATGATCCATTGCCCCACATACTCCTGGCTATGGGGCCAGTCACTGGAGTGTGGTTGGTCTATTGGGAGTCATACCCTCAAAGAAAATAGACTCCTCCTTCCCCAGAAGCCACCAACAGTCCATAGCTCCTCAGATGGGGGTAGGGGTTTATGACCTTCCCATTTCATGCTAGAATGTTGACTGGCTTGATTTTACGGAGGTCTCTTAAAGACAACCACAGTTGGCATAAGTTCATGAGTGTGGCAGTCCTGTCCTGTCTACAACACACTGTTTGTTCAGGTTCTCCCAAAACTCTGACACTTAAGATCTTTCTGCCCCCTCTTCCAAGATGGTCCCTGAGCCTTTTGAAATGGATATGATATAGATGCCCTATTTGTGACTAAGCACTCCACAGACCCTTATCCTATGTACTTTATCTGGTTGTGAACTTCCGAGTTAATCACAACCCATTACACAAAGAAACTTCTCTAATGAGGTCTGAGAGCAAGCACCTTTTAAAAAATTATTAATGAATACAAGCTAAGCCATTTAGAAGAGGCTGGAGTAGATGATCTCAGAGGGCACTTTCATCTATAAAAGCACTTTGAATATTAGTAGTTTTGTTCAGAGAATTTAAATGGCTAGTTACATGCACGAAAGTGGCATTCCAATTAAGCATTCTATTTGGTCCTGGAAGTAGACTAACAAATCAACAAATAAAAATGAACTAAGAACTCAAGGGATTATAAAATCTCTAAGTCATTCAGGTTAACACATCTTACAAGTATATGTTTGTCCTTGTTAAGAGTGACTTAAAATTTCTCTTTCACTCAGAATAGAGTGACCTCAGTCTCTTCCAAAAGAACATAGAGAGCTGAACTTGAAGGTGCAACACTTGCTTAAAATTGATTCCGAACAATAAGATTGCTAGCTCCATGGGAAGACAGCCTCCTCAGGAGAAGGGAAACTGCCAAATTTCTCAGCAGGGTCTTAAGTTACCAGCTCCAGTAATTACTGGATTTTACTCCAAGATCTTGCAGTGGTAACTTACTAGGCAAAGTGATGGCTAATATTGACATTCCTGCAGAATAAAATAAAAATGAAGCTAAAAATGTAGATGAAATCCTTTAAAGAAGCAATTAAAACATCAACAGTTGTTAAACTGCCAGATCAAATAACTCTGAATATCAAACAGAATTTTTTTTAATGTTATAGCTTTAGAGGAAAAGGAACTCGTTCTTTGCCCCGACATGCAATATTTAAAATTGGGACCAGTTTGTTGTTTCATTGCAGTCTGTTCCCCATGGCTCAGCACATGGTTTTGTCTCCAGCAGGAATGCATCAGAGAAGGGGTCAAACAGAAAAAAAAATAGTGAGGAAGAGAAAGAATCAATGGTCAAACTCTGTTAGCACCTCTTTTTGCTGACAGCATGTTGTTATGTGTTCCTGTGAGAAGCAATAGAAGTTCAGAGAGCTTTGTCAATCAGGGAGCCCATGTGTAGAGTGTTACAAATTACTTTGGTCAGATCCTTCTTCAAGGCAGAGATATGGAGTCAGACGGACTGTAACTTGTGAAATGGGGAAGAGGGATTTTACTAGTCACCAAATCAACAACATTTATAATATCACAATTCCAAACTTTGCATTCAATTATGGCAAATTTGAAAAATATGTACCACGTACTAATCAAGGGCATAATTTTGCAAAAATCTTAATGCCCTGGTCAAATACAAGCAAAGAAAGTCATGCTTGAGATGATATCTTATTTCATTTAACATGTAGTATACTCAACACTTAGGTACTAGCTATTGTTGGCAGCAGAGGCATGAATAAATCATTTTGGTCTTTAAGAGCCAGCCTTGCAGGGAAGAGAATGAGAATAAAAGCTAAGCAAGTGCTCAGGTATTATGGAAATGTTCTTACAATTTCTGTTTTGTTACAAGGATCCTGCATGAAAACTGAGCCCCACATTTCTTTCATCATTTGCTGGGGCTAATTCTACCTTAAACTATTGTTATGTCATCACTTGGACCAGTATCACTCCTTTTGTTCTCACTTTCCCTTTCTCTTGCCCAGTTATCTTCAAGAACCCCATTGGTCCTTTTGTTCTATTTGTGGATTCCAAATGACTATAATTATGACTGACAGTTGTAAGAGCAATGTTAGTGAGATTGCTATCCCTTCTGAACTGAAATTAGAGAAAAAACCTGGGCCATCAGCTTCTCATGTCCTCTGAAAGTGGCTAGAAGTACTCTTCAGAAAGCCTCTCTAAGCTGTGTCTCTGTCCTCAACTCATAATTATTTCTACTATTTTTATGTTATAGCATTCAGGTGTTATTTTCTGCTCAATTATATTTTTGCTTTAAGTACTAACACCAAGCAGCATCCTATGTATGGTTTATAAACTGCACATACAAATCTTAGAACAGGTTGTGAGCTAACCGGGGCACTTCCTCACAAAAATAACCTAGTTTCTACAGGAAACTCGAAAGTATCAAATAGTCTAGAAATGGTCTTTTGAAATAAAATCATTTCATAAACTGATATTTTGCCTATAAATGTATCCGTAGTATCCTAATTAGTAGTACTTAATGAACAGAAACTACCATGTAATTTCTGAAATAAATGCTAAGTATGTCCCATTTTCCAATTAATTTCTAATAGAACTGTGGAGGGAAAAAATCCAACTTGGAATGTTTTCCCTAAATACAGTGGTATTACATTGTCTCGACAATATAATTTCAAACTACTATATGTTGGAATATATAGCACCACTATTCACAGAAAAATAGGCATGACTAGAAAGTTATTATTTCTTACTCTTTCTACAGTAATTTCTCCAGGCTCCAGAATTTTAATCGTAAAATTCTACTTAGCAATAGAACTGAATCTCCAGCAAATGTTCATTTCACCATACCATACTGATTGACCAAAATAACTTTTATATGACAAATGCATTCCTACTAAAAAACTGCCATGACAACTAAACCACTGGCTTCTGTGATTAGACTACAGAGGACTTATGAGTTACATATGCCATATGCAATATACAACTGCCTTACAGACACCTCGTAGCTCTGAGTTTGCAGCCAAGACACCAGGAAAAAGGCAAATAGGGATTCTGTGCATCAAACATCTTTCATAAATTAACTTACGACTCATAACAGCTTTAGCTTTATGTGTCTAGTATTTTATATATTTGTGATGAAAATGAGGCATGGAGAATCAAAGAAATTTGTGCAAGGCCATATAATTAATGACATTTGGATTTGAATGCAGGTAGCCTGTACTTAATGACTGAGAATTTTAACAACTGTGCACAAATGCTGCTGCTGATTATAATGAGAATAATAAAGATAACACAAAAATAGCAGCAAACACTAACATAATGCTGAATACCCAAGGCATTATTCAAAATACCTTCTATAAATCAACTCATTTAAGCCTTACAATAACCTTATGGGGTAGGTACTATTATTGTCTCTATTTTTAAAATGAGGAACCTTTGGCATAGAGATGCTTGAAATTGTCTGAAATAACACCACCAGGAAGTAAAATATCTGTGTTTCAAATATAGGCAGCCTGGGTCTATTTTAGCACATTACCTCTGCAACAATGATAGCTGTGTCATAACAGTCAAAATAGTAGAGTAGGAGCTTAGAAAAATGATCCAGAATCAACTGCTTCCTGGCTCTGAAACCCTGCAAGATATATGACCTCTCTTAGCTTCACTCTCTGTACCTATGAAACACAATATAGTACTTACAGAGGTACTTTAAGGATTAAAGAAGAATGTATATAAGATAATTTTGGAGACTGTACAGTTACTTAATTCTATGAAATTATTGTATAAAGCATGTTGAAACAGTTAACCAACTATATACACATATTTAATATATGCTATGTGTAATATTACATTGACCATGCCATATTTATACATACTATGTATGTAAATATCTAGCATATATACTGCAATAATTAGAACTTCTAATAATCAGAAAAGAATTATGATCTCTAAGTCAGGCACGGTGGTATATTTCAAAGGAAGGAAGGAAGGAAGGAAAGAAGGAAGGAAGGAAGGAAGGAAGGAAGGAAGGAAGAAAGAAAGAAAGAAAGAAAGAAAGAAAGAAAGAAAGAAAGAAGAAAAAGAAAACCATGACTTTCTTCCTATTTGCCATGGTCTGGAATATGGTATGAGGAATGGTATATTTTGATGATATCTTGTCTGGCACACATACCTGAAATCAGCAGTTAGATTAGGAACTGTTCATCACCAAACACTGGAATAATGTTTTAAATGGTAACCCAAGTGATGGTAATCACTGTCTGCTATGATTAACAGGGACTATTTGATGAGGCCATCACAGCATATGTAACCTATTAGATATATTCTTATTGTGTTCCTCACTGAAGTAGTTCCATGTCTATGATAAGCAGAAGTGTTACAGAAGAATGCAAGTGATTTTCAAATGCTTCTTTATAATACACTCCTCTCTAGCTTTTTGGATAGCATAATTTAACATTAAAAGAACCATCAAGCAGAGCTAGACAGCTCTATTCCTATGACACAACAGCTATTCTTTAGGACTATACTTATAGTCAAGGAACACTTAAAAATCATAGTAAGAATATCAGACAGCAACTTAAAGGAGTACAGGTATCTGCCAAAAACTTTAGTAAGTTTGAAGAGAAAAGAAAGCAAAGCAAGAGTCTTTACTAGCACCTGTCATTACCAGCACCTAACTCTAGGTACATAAAAAAATATGGTGATGTTTTAGATACATAGGGAGAGAAACTGACTATGTGGGTGAATTATCACTGTGTGAAAGAACTTAGTTCAATAAACAAAGCTATTGCAATTGTAATTTTATTTTCGTTAAATTGTTTAAATATTGTTCTAGTTTTCTTTATGTTGTGATAAAACACTAATAAAAAGCTGCTTAGGGGAGGAGTTTATTTGGCTTTACACTTTTAGGTCACTGTCTGCTACCGAGGAAAGTAAAGGGCAGGAACTCAAGGAGGAACTTAAAGCAGAAACCATGGAGGAGCAGAAGACTGCTCACATTCAACTACATTTCTTTGGTACAGCCCACTTGCATTATCCTGGGGATGCTAATGCCCACAGTGATCTGGGCCTTCTTACATTAATTAGCAATCAAGAAAAAGCCCCACAGTTGTGTCCTTAGGCCAATCTGATCAGATAACTTTTCAACCAAGGTTCCCTTATCCCAGGTGATAACAAAAACAAATCAGGAAAATTACATAACTATTTTATAAATACTTAGGATTTTTTTAAAAAAACAAATACCTTTATAAATCAGAAAGAAATTCTGATAGTACATTAGGATATTTGTCAGAAGCAAGGAACTTTGTGTTAAAATGAACTACTAAACAGAACCAAAGTTCTTAACATATATAAAGCATAAGACTTTGGTGGGGAACAATTCTGTATTCTGTCAATCATGTTTTAAATAAATGCTGATTGGCCAGGCAGGAAGTATAGGTGGGTCAACCAGACAGGAAGTAGAGGCAGGGTGATGAGAATGGCTGGGAAGAAGGAAACTCTTCCCCCATTCCTGCACAGTCCATCTAAGAAGCAGGATGTAAGCTGCCCTGCTGAGAAAAGGTACTGGCCATGTGGCTAACATAGATAAGAACAATGGGTTAATATAAGTTATAAGAGCTAGTAAGAAGACTGAGCTAATGGGCCAATCAGTTCATAATCTATGGAGACCTCTGTGTAATTTTCTTTGGGGCTTGCCGGCTATAACCCTCATGTTACAAGACTTTTCTTTCTTTCTATCTTTCTTTCTTTCTTTCTTTCTTTCTTTCTTTCTTTCTTTCTCTCTCTCTCTCTTTCTCTCTTTCTCTCTTTCTCTCTTTCTCTCTTTCTCTCTTTCTCTCTTTCTTTCTTTCTTTCTTTCTTTCTTTCTTTCTTTCTATTTTTGGTTTTTCAAGACAGGGTTTCTCTGTAGATTTGGAGCTCTGTAGACCAGGCTGGCCTTGAACTCATACAGATCTGCCTACCCCTGCCTCCCGAGTGCTGGGATTAAAGGTGTGGGCCACCACCACCTGGCCTATCATTGCTTTATCATCTCAAGTATTTCAAATAAAAGTATATGAGTCTGTACTAATTGATTTTAACCTTAGTTTTTCATGACCAGTATGAAATCCTATCAGTCCAATTTAATGTTCATTTACATCTCCTATAGACTGAAGATTACTGAGATCAGCTTGATTGAAGCGTTTTGAATGTCTTTTGTATCTCAATGGCACAACTGTCGATATTTTTGTGCCTCCTGGGGTTTCCATTTGTGCTAAGTGGCCAAGAGGATGAGGATCTGACACAATACACTAGAGGTATAAAACCGTCCCTCTCTTGTCACCACAGTGGATGACTTATCCTGAGAGGGCAGCCTAGGGACCATATTACTCAGAAAAACTTAGCTGAAGAAAGCCTTTTGTCATTAAACACCCCTCTTCCTCTCAAGATGCAAATAAGTGGGGATTTAGGGATAAGAGAATTAAGCATTCTATGGTCCACTGCGGTAGCTAACTGGCTGTTGAGAAGAAATAGCTTCTGCCAGTAGTTTAAGTAAAACTAAACCCCTTGAGGATTAAATGGAAGAGTACACTTGATTTTAATAAATCTTCTGCACTAACAGACCTTTTACCTTACTCTACAACTCAAAATTCCTTTCATTTTTTTCTCTTGATGTTTCATCCTAAAAAGACAAAGCACAGAGATTTACAAGAGAAGAAAAGGAGCATTTACATTTCGAATTTCCTTTCCGATTCCAAGCTTTGAGTTTAAATAACTCCGGCCAAAGAAAGAAGAATCAGCTCATTTTATGGCATCAGTTTCATTCTGATATTTATTGTCTGTGTATGGAGGAGTGTATATTAAGGTTTTTAGAAGCTCCAAATTCATACTCTATGGCAATAAGAAGATTGGGGGGGGGGATTCCTTAATCGTATTTACTACTTCAGATCCCAAAAGTATTTTTTTTTTAAAAAAAAAAACAACTGAGGTTGCTTTTCTTTTAATCTACTGTCAGTCTTGGCAATGTGAAGTTCATTTACCTTAGGAAAAAAAACAATATTATTTTCAATGAAAAAGTATATGTATAAAATGAAAGAGGGAAAGAAATTAAGTAGAAAACCTCTGTTTTTTCTTTTAAAAATAACTTGTGAAACTACTTAAGTATAAGAGAATTAAGTATAGCTCTTAAAGTGTATGATTTCCTATTTTTGCCACAGTTATTCCAAATAGTTGGAAGTGAACAAGCAAGAGGAAAAGCAAGGGGGTGTTTAAGGTATGAACAAGTGAGATTAATTGAAGCACCAAAATGGTATGTTGGAAAGGACAAGGAACTAAGAGATGTGTTTTCTGGTCCTGTCTCTGCCACTAATTCCATATGGCTTGCCTTAGGTTAGGGTCTTAACTGCACTCCATCTTAATTTCTACAGCCTGCAGAATAAGAACAAGCAGTCTCTGAAGTCCAGCTTCAATATTTCAGATTACAAATTATAACGCATGTTATGGATTAAATTGTGTCTGCCTTAAGTCATATATATTAAACGATTAAACCCAAGTACCAAAGGAGTGTCTAGACTGATAAGGTGGTCCTGGATTCAGGTGTTCTCACAAACACAATCATCAGGCATGAACACTCCAAAAAGGAAGACCACATGAAGATGTAGCAAGGTAGCCGTCTGCAAGCCAAGGAGGAAAACCTCAGAAGAAACTAACCTTACTGACAACTTGATTCCAGTTATTGGTCTCTAGAACTGTGAGGTAACACAGCTTATTTGTTTTGTGGTCATTTTCTACATAGCCTTAGCACATGTAAAACCTAAAGTTGATTTGACTTTTACATCTTATCATAAAGTATGCTCAGGGTCATTTTGCTAGAAGATCAATTTTTTGTGACTATTTCAGCATGTATAGGCTTCATGATAATTGTTGTGGAAAACTGTAGCCTATACAGACAGGTGCCAAGAGGACTGAAATGCAGGAAGCAACGATGGGGAGCCAAGTAGGAACAGGTTATCAGTACAAAATTTATATAAGGTATTATCTAAAATCAGGCTGATATCTTGGTCTGCCAGTTGGCTTGCCTTTTCAATGGCTATATTCTAGATCGGAAGATGATTATGAGGGTATGTGTATTACTGTGTGTGTATATAAGTTTGCAAAGATGGGGGTATAGATGTGGTAGAGGAGAGGAGTACAGACAGCTCAAGACAAACTCATTATTACCGCTGGAAATTAAACAGTCACTGAAATAGTGGTGGAACAGATTATCTCTGTTAGAGACTATTATGTCTAAAACTTAAGCTGAATAGTACCTCAAAAATGGCTGCTTAACCACTTTGAGGATGCTTCTGTGCAAGTGGGATCCCAGAGAATTAAAGTTAGAAGGAACTTTAGACATTATCAGGTCCGTGTTCTTTTTTTCACAATTCAGAAACTGAAGCCCAGAGGAAGGGGGGCCTGCCCAAGATAACACAGTAGGTTAGTTACAGAGAGAGATAGGTTTTGAATTAAATTGTTTTCAGGGAATTTTTAATTAACATGTAATTTGTTCCTTACTAATTTCTTATGGTGTTTTATTTTGAGGAGGGAAGGGATTTAGACAAGCTCTCACCATATGGTCTGAGCTGGCCTCACATCTTCCTGCCCCTATCTCCTAAGCAAGATTACAGGTATATGCTACCACACTCAGCTATTTCTCATGTACTTAAAGAGAATAACAAAAAGATTAAAAAGAACTGTACCTTTAACTGTTTCCACAGATAAAATAGCAAAGGGAAAGGAAACCTATTATTTCTATTTACTCTGTATCTTATTTAGAACATGAATTGATCAAAAGTGAAATGCAAGAATAAACAGATGGAAAGGAAATACTTGGCTGTCAGTAAATTAAGATTCTTGAATGAACTGCCACAAAATAGTTGTATAGTTGGCAGGCATGTATAAACCTACCTTGGTTTCGGTACTATTTGTAAATGGGGGTGTAATAGGTTGAATAGCAATCACAAAAGTCTACACACACATACCGTAGCCCTATAACCTGTAAATGTAGCCTTGTTTAGAGGAATGGTCCTTACAGGTTTAATTAAGTTAATGACCTTAAGGTACATTATGCTGCGTTTAGGGTGGGTTCCAAATCCAAACCCAAATCTAAATCTAGGTATCCTTATAAGAAATAGGCAAAGGAAAACTTAAGCCGTATACACACACCTGAGAAGATGGGTGAAGGCAAAGACAAGCCAACAGATACTGAGGACAACAGTAACTAGGGCAGAGCGGCATGACACAGGCTGTCTTGAATAGTCTCAAAAGGAACAACATCTTGATTTTGGACTTCTGACCTTCAATAGTATGAGTTAATATTTTTGTTGTTATTCTGAGCAACTCTAAGTTCATAGTAACTTTGGTGAATTCTTAGGGAATATAGAAAAAACAAGGGGGATGAGAATTGACATGTAAGTGAGGGTTCAGGAAGGTAAATGAATGAAATTGACTGATACATGAAAAACAAGTGTAACTGTAATGATTAATGGATAGGAGACAAATCCATTAGCATCACAGACAACACATTGAATGATAATCTGCACACTTCTCATTTCTAGCCCAGAGTTACCATAGGGAATGTAGGACAAGCAGCCAAGTATTTCTTAGAATGTCTGGTTTTCAAGAATAGCTGACAATTTAATCTTGCTTCTGCAACCTATCCATATAAAAATGGGGAGGGAGCCTAATTTTAATATTTTTAATGTTTGATATTAAAAATTTGTAGGTCAAACACTACATTAACTATACTTTTTCCTACAAACGCTATCTTCTATTTTTAATGCATTTATCCCAGCACTGAAATATGTCTCGGTAACTGGCATACTTCCTTTTCTGTGTGTGTGTTTTTTTTTTTGTGGGTGTGTGGTTTTTTTGTTTGTTTGTTTGTTTCTAGTTCTATTGGGACAATAGTACCTGTGGTCACAGTATAAATGTGATAGTTCTGTCACTCATTTCTAAAAGAGAAGCCATGTCATACAGTTTTCTAATTTGTTTTTTGATAATTTTATATATGTTCATAATGTATTCTAACAACTCTCTACCCCATACTTTCTCTTAGCTCCCATATCATCTCCCTCCCATGTACACAGTTTTCATTTTTTTTTGAGATACAGGCCACACTATGTTTTACAGGCTGGCCTGTAACTTGTTATAAAATGACTAGTGATCCTTCAGCATCCTCCTCCCACCACTGGGACTGCAGGTATAAGTCAACATGTTTGCTTCTCAAAACAAGTTCTTTTGGGGGATTTTAAATTGATTAACTTGGAAACTTTTACTACAAAAATAAAATTCAGGAAGGAAATTACTTATGTGCAACATTTCCAGATACTGCCAGTCTTTTGAAGTACAAAAAGGAAGGTGGAAGACAAGTGATATGAAATATGAAATATGACTAATATTTCATATCTAGCAAAGGACATTTATACCCAAAACTAACCTGTTCTGCAGAAAAAGCATTCAGAAACTTAGTTAACTTTTTATATACTGACATTGGCAAATGTTTATTCAAGAAGTGTAAGTGTATCTTAAAACTAAAGTTGGACAGTAAAATGTTTTCTGAAAATGTGAAATATATTCTTCAATACATTGTAGCTAGACAGTATCTTATTAAGTTCATTACTGTCTCTACATTGCCAGGGTTGGTCTTGAATTTCCTCTATAGACCAGGCAGGTCTTGAAGTTATGATACTTCTACTTCACAGTCTTTTTCATCATATGGCTTATCTCTGAATCTTTCTAGGCTGATTTGTCAGGTTAATTCCTGTTAACTTTCTGAACTAACGGGACTGGGAGATCTAGCTGAGACTAAGACCTGGGACCTGTAGGGTACCCCCATTCTGTCCTCATGGATGAAAAAGGCTTCTGGCTGTTCCTAGGTGAGCAAATACATTTTTTTTACACACCATAGATGAGAAAGACTAGAGCTGATTACTAATGCAGTTCCAAGATTCACAGTGGTAAGAAAATCAGTGGATCCATCTACTAGATCATAATGGACACACCCCTTGCTCTGTGGACAGTTCCTCCCAGAGTGTAGAGTCTCTGAGTGGTAGACTTCTTTAATTCATGGTTGAGACAGGCTAGAATTGCATTTCAGGGCAATTTTGGGATATCCTATGAGAACTATGCCTGTTTATAAAAATCACAGATAAGCATGCATGTCTCCGAATATCTATACAGACAGGCAAGGGGCTGAAAAGGAGATTCAGTGTTATGTGAGAGTTTTCTGTGGGACTGGGGTCAACAAATCTGATTTCTAAATGCATAGGTATACCTCTCTTTGGATACTTGGACAAGCAAAACTGATCTTGAACTTCAGCTAAGAATGTTTGTTCTTTCCAGTAGAGAGGCGAGGTTAAGGTTAGCAGGCTTGTCCTTTGAGTCACTGGAATGTGCCACTTCTTCAAAATAACCCCACCAGATGGTCTTTCTGTAGCAAGACTAATGCCAAGTGGGGTTGTAGCTAAACTCATAAGAAGATGGAGCCTCTGGAACTTGGACAAAGGCTGGCAAGTCTGCCACCTATGCATAAATCCACCCTCTAAAAATAATCTTTCTATGTTTTAGACACCAATGAAGTTCACAAACTCGTACCTGAATTCCAAGGATTCCAGAAAATAATCTTATTTGTAGTTGGCTATAATTTTTTGTTCCTGGAGGAGTATTCTTGTTGGAAGTGGTCTATTCTGATATCTTGCTGACATGGCTCTTCTGTTCTGCCTTAAGAAAGAATAAAATTCTGATCCATTCTTTATCATGGATGAACACTGAAGATGCTATGCTAAGTAGAATAAGACAGTGACCACAGGGTAACTATTGCAATTTTCTATTTATATGTGGGACGTACATAAAACCATAGAGAAAAGCAAAATGATGGCTGTCAGGGGATGGGGTAAGAATTAGAGCTTTAGCATGGAAAGATGAAAAAGATATAGAAATGTATAAGACTGATGGCTCCAAAATCATATGTTTATTGGTAAATTTTATGGTGTTTATATTTGCTACAATATAACTTGCAAAAAGAAAAACAAGTAGGAATTGGGGCAAGGATTTGAATAGATGCTTCTTTGGAGAAGATAAAAATAATAGCCAAAAAGCACACAGAAAGATTCTTAATAACATTAGGCATTAAGAAATTGTGAATCAACACTACAAAGAGATATCAATTCACACCCACTAGCCTGGCCATAATGAAAAATAGAGGCAATACTAAATGTTGGTGTTTGATCTTCAGTTGTTGGTAGTAGGAATGCAAAATGTCATACCCAGTTCAGAAAGCAGTTTGGTAATTCCCTGAAGAACAATTAAAACTCAGATACAGAAATTAGAGTTTAACCTGAAGGTTAGAAAAGCAATAGAGCAGCCACTGGCTCTTACCTCTACCTCAGTCTAAAACGGCAATCCTGTCTCCAGGAATCTCAGAATGAGACTATGTATGAGACCTGTCTTCTCCAATTTTATAATCTTCTCTAGTTCTGGCATAAAAGGTGTGCACCACTACTGCCTGGTTTCTATGGCAAGCTAGTGTGGTTACTGGTATTAAAAGTGTATGTCATTGTTGCCTAGTATGTAAAGTGGGTCAGTGTGTCTGTTTTACTTTTCTGATCCTCAGGCAAGCTTTATTTATTAAAATACAAATGAAATGCCACTACAATTCTCTGAAAAGTTAAACATAGAATAAGTACATAACCAAGTAATTCCAATAGTGTGTATATATCCAAATGAACTGAATTAGGTAGTTAACCAAAAATTTGTGACTATTTCTGTTGCACTACTTACAATAGTCAAATGGTTGAAACAACTTCAGTGCCCATCTAATGAACACACAAATTTAGCATATTCATATGATGGAATGCTATTCAGCTATAAGACACAGTGGGATATTGATAATGCTAATTAATTGTATATAAAACCTGAAAATAGTTTCTTTCATTTTTATAGCAATCACAAATGATAATATTTTAATGGAATCCTATTTATATGGAGCATTGCAAAGAGGTAAACATATAGACATAGGAAGTATATTTATGATTCTGTTGGGCTGGACATAATGGTTGGAATGTGGAATGAACTACTCATAGGCATCAGGTTTTCACTGGAGCAATGAAATTTTTAAAATTAGTTAATGGACATTTAGGCTGCTTCCATTTCCTTGCTATTATTGTGAACAGAGCAGCAATAAACATGTATCTCTGTGGTAGGACATTCAGTCCTTTGGGCATATGCCCAGAAGTAGAGAAACCTCTCTACTCTACTTTTTCCTATAATGGTTGAATTAGCTTATACTCCCACCCTCACCAGCATTTGTTGTCACTTGTTTTATTTTGTATAGACTGTGATCCATAGAACTGTGAAAGAATATATTTAATCAGTGAAAAACAATTTTTATACTCAAATTATGTAACATTCTCTTAAATATAAGCAATGCACTAATTTCCTTAGAAAAATTATCAATAAGAACCATGAAGTTCTTAGGTTTTTATACTCATTGTATTTCACCAGAATGATGGTTATTTTTAATGAATATGCTCTCTTTATGTACAGTATTGCAATATCCCTCCCATTTTTTATTATAGGCATTCTAATTGAGGAAAAATGTGGAATCTCAAAGTGGTTTCAATTTTCATTTTCCTGATGGCTTAGGATACTGAACATTCCAAATAATACTTACTGGCTATTTATGTTTCTTCTTTTAGAAACTGTCCATTTCATTAGCTTATTTATTGATAGGTAGTTTTGGTATTTGAGTGTGTGTTTAATTTTTACAGTTTTCATAAAGATATTAACACTCTGTCTGAGGCATAGATGGGAAAGGTTTTGCTCCCATTGTGCAGGCTGTCTGTTTACTTAGATGATAGTTTCTTTTGCTATGCAGAAATTTCTTGGTTTCATATACTTTCATTTGTTGACATTGAGGAATATTTCCTGTCCTATTACAGCCTTTTCAGAAAGGTTTGAACTATCCCAATAATTTGAATTGTATTCCCAGTTTTCTTTTAGCAGCTGCAGGTTTTAAATTAAGGTCTTTGGCTCATTTTAATTGAATATTCTGCGTGGTGAAAAATCAGGATCTAATTATTCTTCTGTAGTTGGATATCCAATTTTGTCAGCAACATTTGTTGAATAGGATGTCCCTTTTCCAGTGTATTTTTTTGATGTTTTTGTCAAACATTAGGTGATCATCTGTTTTTGAGGCAATTATTGTTTATAACAATCTCTGTTGTTATGCATGCAAAATCTACTACTAAACACTGAGATTCAGTCCCTATAGCACAGATATATAGAAAGAGAGAAAGAAAGAGAATACAAAATTGGTAACAGAAAAATAATCAACAGAGCCATATTGATGTGGTAAATAACATATAAGAAATTAAATTTGAAGAAATCTTGATAATTGTGTTACAGGTTTTAATGAAAAAGGTGGATAGCAACCAGAACAGAAGAATAATTTCAGAAAAAAGTTTTAAAACATATTAATTATTACAATTTGAATATAAAATGTGCCCTACAGATTCATGTGTTTGAACACTTAGTCACGAGATGGTGACATTATATCTGGGGAGCAAGCCTTGGGGTTTTATAAACTGTCCTCATTTTTGTTTCTAATATGTCTAGTAATGTTCTGCCACAATATGAGGATATGATGAATCCTACCTGTATGATTCTGCTATTTTAGAGATACCTGCTACCATGCTTTCCTTACCATGATGGCTGGTATTTTTTCAAATTATGATCCAAAATAAAATATCCTCCCCTTAAGTTACTTCTTTCCAGTCATTTTGGTCATGGTGATAAGAAAAACAAATGTTATAGAAAAGTAAAATCAAAGTGGAATCACTGCTGTAATAAACTTGCCATGTTTAGGAGTAGAATTAGTTTTTGAGAAGAATGTAGAAGAGTTTGGATCTGGGACTTATAGAATCCTTAGAATGCCACCACCAGAGCTTGACATGTTATTGTGGTAAGAGTTCAATAATCAAAATGCTGATAGAAACATGGATAATGATGGCCAGGATCAAGACCTAGTCCTCCATTTATAGAGTATGTTTTAGGTTTTCTTTTGCTGTAAAGAGAGACACTATGACCATGGCAACTCTTATAAAGGAAAATATTTAATTGGGGTGGCTTACAGTTACAAAGATTCAGTCCATTATCAACATAGCAGGGAACATGGCAGCAGGATGCTGGAGAGGTATGTGAGAATTCTACATCAGGATCCGAAGGCAATAGGAAGTGAACTGTGTTCACTGGCTGTAGGTAACTTGAGCATAGGAGACCCCAAAGCTCACCCCCACAATGACACACTTCCCCCAACAAGGTCATACCTACTCTAACAAAGCTACACCTCTCAATAATGCCACTCTTCATGGAGACCATTTTCTTTCAAACCACCATAGAGTGGGAAGGTCTATTTTGTGTACTTGCATGTCAGAAGTGTATAACCTAATTTTTTACAAGGGTTCACAATTAATAGACTGATTAGAGTTTCATCAGAGACTTTGTGTGTGTGCGTGCACACTTGTGTGTGTACACACACATATATGTGGTGTATCCACGTGTGTGCACATATGTATGGGTATACATTTCTGTGCATGTATGCATGGAGGCCAAAGGATAGTGTTGGGTACCTTCTTCATCTGCCATTCTCCACAGTCTGTTTTACAACAGGGTCTCTAACTGAACCTGGAACTCAACAATCTGGCAAGACTAGCTAGCCAGTAGACCCTATAGTTGTTCCTGGATCTACCTCCCTGGCACTAAGATTAAAAGCTCATATGCTACCATGCTCAGATTTTCCATAGTACTGGGGATCCAAAATAACCTCCACATGTTTTAAAATAAGCATTTTATCAAGTAAGTAGAACATCTCCACCTCAAATTTTGGACTTTAGAACACTATTGAAACCATAAGACAATGGGGATTTTTGAAGTTGGCCTGTATGCATTGAGATGTCCATGAGCCTATGTGGGCCAAGAACAGACTTATATTTGAATCTGAAATGTGTCCTATAGGCTCATGTTCATGAACACTTGATCTTTAGCTAGTGGCACTATTTTGGGAGGCTGAGAGCCTTTAGGAAGTGAGGCCTATATGGGGGAAGTAGATTTCTGGAGTGCTCATTCTGAAACTTACAATAAAACCACATTCTGTTTGCTTCCATCTCCTATTTCACCCAAATGTGATGAGGTGAAGAGTCTTAGTCCCATGTTAAAGCTACTTTGGTGTTGACTCCTACCACAGTTCCCTGCCAGATTGGCTGCCTCGACTGAAACTATGAGCCCAAAATAAACTTTGCTTTCTTTGACTTGCTTCTTGTTAGCATCAAGAAAAGTAACCAAAAGCTGGGCGGTGGTGGCGCACGCCTTTAATCCCAGCACTCGGGAGGCAGAGGCAGGCGGATCTCTGTGAGTTCGAGACCAGCCTGGTCTACAAGAGCTAGTTCCAGGATAGGCTCCAAAGCTACAGAGAAACCCTGTCTCGAAAAACCAAAAAAAAGGAAAGAAAGAAAAAGAAAAGAAAAAAGAAAAGTAACCAATACAATGGCAGAGAATGCCTTTAACTGTCTCATTTACTTTGAAGATAAACCATTAAAGGTTGTACTTAACACAAAGACCATAAAATACTTAAACAAAACAGAACATCCAAGAGATGAGGAACAACATCAAAAGACCTAACATACTTGTATGTATATTAACAAAAGAATTAATAGAAAATTAATATTTAATAATATTAAAACTTTTACAAAATAATAAGACTCTAAAGCATATATCCAAGGAGTTTGGAAAATATCAAGCAGGATAAATACAATTTTAAAAATATAGGAATATCAAATTGTTCAAAATTACAGAAAAAATCATGACAGCAACTAAAGGGATAAAAAATATAATCATATGGGGAAACAAAAGTAATTATAGCAGATATTATTAGAACTATGTAAGATAAGGGAGTGACACTTTATAAAGCATGGGAGCAAAACACAAAAGCAAAAAACCCACTGTCATCCAGAATTTTATGCCCTATCAAAATATCTTTCAAAATAAAAGTGAAATAATTTTGGTCAGACAAAGGCAAATAGAACTCATACTAGAAAACCTGAATTACACTAAATGTGAAAGTGATTTCTTCATGGAGAAAAGAATCTTAAACTGAAACCTGGGTATTAACAAACTGTTCTCTGAAAATGTCTTTAAATGGTTGTAATTTACTTCCTTTAGAAATGTTACAGAATACAATTTCCTGTCTAAAGCATATGTAGGTAGGCCCTGGTTTCAGATACAGTGGGGTGACTATACTGTTTCCTGTCCTTTCAACTAAATGCTTATGAAATTACACAGAATAAATGAAGTAGCTATTTGAAGACTGTACGAGATAAAGGGCATCAGGAAGAATGAGAAGGCCAGAATTCCAAGTATGAAACTGAAGGTTACTTTTAAATTTTTCTTCTAGCACTGCTCTCTCTGAACTCAAGGCAACTCCAAACCCAAATATAGGCTCCAGGTGTAAAACTGGACCACTCCCAAAGTTATCTAGTTCTATTTCCTTATGGGAGGGAAATTTATTTTACATACAAAGAGGATGGAGACTCAATGATTTCCTTCTCAGTTGGAGAAGAGTTAGATTTAAAGATCTCATTTGGGTTAATCATGGTGCCTCAGAAATGAGCTTCTCTCAGACAGCATCAAACATATTTTCTATTCCCTTAACAGAAAGCTGCTTCCTTTATAGGGCAATTGATTTGAATTATATTCAGTTTTCTCTCTCAGAAGAACTATTTTCACATACAACTGAAATGGGAATTCAGGTCTTGAAGGATACTTCCCTTCAAGATGTAAGACAAGGACCATTAAAGACTCCCCCAACAATACATGCTATTGCCATTGATCTTGGTGCTTGCTAGAGCTTAAGAGAGTCAAATCTTGCTGCTGAAGACACCAGACACATTGGTCACATGATTCTTATAAATAAAGTTGGGATGGACCTGGAAGCCTCTTCTCAGCAATGTAAGGTACTTACTATGCAAGCTGGCAGAAAGAGAAAAGGTATCAATGGTCCTACTTAGCTATAAATCCTGTGAACTACAACTAGCTTAGCAATATATGCTCAGTGGTGTAATAGTGGCAGTAATATCTTGAGGGTAACCATAATCTGATGTGGCTTCATGTCTGCTTGATAGGAGGGAACTCGTGCCTGATACTGCAAACCTAGGCATGAACCTGTGGCTGGAGAGGTCATAGACTCTAGAAGAGAACCTACTACTACCAGTTTTCCAACTGCTTTCTAAGTACTTATCCTTAAACCCACAGATAAGTGCAGATTTCATTTATTTCACTTCCCAAAGAAGCTTCATTTTACAGCAGACATAGACTACTACAGAGATCCATAACTGGTCAAAATGTAGAGAATATGTCATGGTGGGGCATTCAGCCCCAGTTAGTACATCTATACTATAACTCCCATACCTATTGCTGAGAAAATATTAAAGAAGGCAAAGTTATTGCAAGAGCCAGAGGATGAGGATGCATTCTGACAGATAGTGCCTTTTGGGGATGAAAGGGATATCACACCCAACCTAAGCAGTGTGTTATCTACATAATATTTACATGAGACTACAATGGTGACATCCAAACATGAATGAGGTAAAGGTTTAAAAGGCCCTACTCCCTGCTTGAAGATCTATAGTCAGTCAATAGCTGCTGAGAGAGGGAGAGTCAGTTTTCCTCAGGGACAAGTCCCTTGATGAGCTCCTGTTAAAGTGGTTATCCCTAATGCATGCACATATGGACAACTCTAACTGGATTTAATAACATTTTTAAAATAAGAGGACATGAATTTGAATGGAGGATGTGCAGGGAGTACCCTGAGAGGAATATGAGGGGGAGAGGAGGAGGTGGATCTGTAAATATTGTGTTCATGTATAAAATTCTCAAAACTCACACAAAATAAGATGACATAAAGTTAATTTCATAGCTGAACTTTGTGACTAGTGCTGGAGTTTGTGAAATAATAATACCTACCTCACAAAAGGCAAATAACAAAAATCCCTAATTACAGTCACATAGCTATTGAAACCAACTCCTGGAGCTGATTTATATATTATGCAGTTTTAAAAAATTACAATCAGCATCGAGGCCAGCCTGGTCTACAAGAGCTAGTTCCAGGACAGGCACCAAAGTTACCTAGAAACCCTGTCTTGAAAAACCAAAAAAAAAAAAAAATTACAATCAGCATCCCAACATCTTTTCAAAAGTACAATGGGAAAAGGTTAAAGGAAAAGATAAAGTCATAAAATAATAAATTAGAACACTGCTGAATCGCTTTTTTTCACTGAGGAGATTACAATACTTGTGGTTTCATGTCCATCTTTTCGGCTGTTACTCTCCTCTGACTTACAAATGGGCTTCGTTCCTAGAGCCAGATTGCCGCAACACTGATTTGAGAAGCTCACTTGTCACTGTTTACTTCTAAGAATCCTTAGGAACATCTGGTTCCCAGCAGCCTGGGCTATGAGTTTGTCTAAAAGTGAAATGTACACAGCTGAGCACAAACATATGCCCACACATGCAATCACATAAGCATACTTACCCACCAAAAGCAATGGCTCAACTTTTTCGGGACATTCTTTAAAGAACAAATAAGCCTTATTAAAAAACATACACAAGGGTTTCAGTGCAAGGGTTAGTGTGGGATTTGGCCTGATACTTACAAAGAAGTTATTGAAAATGTCTAATCCTTTCTGAAATAGGGGGTTGGAAAAGGCAAGACAGCTATCTGTTTCCAAGTATTTCTGGTATATGGGCATTATACCCTCACACAGAATCATCTGAACAGACACTGTGAAGCTGGTGATGACTCCGGGAAGGGGGATGTTGGAGTAAAAGAAGAAAAATGACAAAAGCAACTTTTCACAGAACTGAGAATTCTTAGTAACATTAAGTTTGATAAGGAAACTAGAAAGATATGGAGTATAGGTTCATTTTTTACTTTGAAAGTCAATCTATAGACAGATATTGGAGTGTGTTTCCAGGTTCCATTTGAGAGACTATGTAAGCTAGGACTACTACTACTTGCTACATGGAGAACCTACCTGCTATTTTAAATAGGATGCAGAAACCTACACTTTTGCACTCAGTTACATGCAACAGGATTTAGGAAAATCTTAGTTTTAAGACTGCTTATTTGATTAAAGATACATAAGAATGGAATTTATGTCTAAAACACTGCTTATTCTACAAACACTTAGAAAAGCTCTTGCCTTTCTTTGAAAAAACATCAACCCTCCATTAAAAAAGGAAAAATATGTAAGGAAACAAATGAAAGGGAACACAGTTTGAGTCCCATTAACTTATGGGAAAGATTGAGTCAATGGACTTAAAGGTGCAGCCAGGACTTTTGTAGGGCCCCAAGAAGTCAAAGAACAGAGAAAAGTGCCTGTTGCCCATGTGTGCAATCCAGATGGGATGACCTTAATCATTTCTGAAGTAGATATGTCCACATTGGAACAGTGGTGGGTGATCATGACAGTAAATGCATGTCATTGTAAACTCCTGATCTGAATATTTCTAGGCCTAACAAGGTTCTGACACTGGGCATCTCATGGGGGAATGGAAAGTTCAATGAAATATGAACACAGAAGAGGTGGCAAGGATACAGGAGGCATGTGGGCTTAGGAGAAATAAAATAAATATCACACTCCTTTGTGGAATTACTTTCTAGGCTGCCATTAAAGTTCTACTTTTTGAGAAATTTAAACAATACCTGCTCATAGAGAGAGGAAACAGATTATGTTTAGGAAACAAACTATTATATGAAAAGTTAAGCCCATACTCCTCATCAGTAACCAGTTTAAAAAACATTACCAACATTGTATATTTCTGGTATTAAAATTGGTTATAAGAGCTGGTGAGAAGGCTCAGCAGGTAAAGGCACTTGCCACAAAAACTAACAACTTTAGTTAAACTCCAGGACCCACAGGGTAAAAGGAAAGAACTGATTCCTCACCATTGTTTTCAGACCTCCATAATAAGTGTGCCATGGCATACATGTATGTTCTGCTTGCTCTCCTTCTCTCCCTCTCTCTCACACACAAAATAGAAACATAAAAACATTTAAAATGGCTATAAGCATGATGGTATATAATCTTAGTACATGTGAAGAAGGCTCATGAGTTTGAGACAGCTTGGACTGACTACATAGAAGTCTGAGGTCAGCCTGAGCTTTATAGTGAGACACTGCCTATGCACTACTAGTGTTCGTTTTCACTAAATCAAGTTGAAAATTAGAGATGATGAATGTGTCTTTTGCCTAATAGGTGCAGAATGTTTCTAGTTGAGTTCATTGGGAACAGGCAACCAATCAGCAGAACACAAATTTTAATAGCCTTTAGCATACACTTGTGGCTGGGATCCTCTATTCACCCTTACAGAGCAGTTGGGAATAAGATCTCTGGGAAGCACCAAAATGTGTATAGCAACTGTCTAACCCGTATATCCTAAGCCAGTACAGATGGCAGTCATATTCTGCTCATGATGGGAGAACCCCTTATGGGTTTGAATCTATGTCACTTGCCTTAATCTGTAGAGTATGCAATGTATAAGGAACTACAGAATTTGAGATATCTCCCAATGGCAACTTAAAAATGCTTTAAAAAATAGAATTGATGCTGAATTAACTTTAAAGAGAAATAATAACATGAATCTCCCCTCTTCAAGTAAAGATCTTGGGGCAATGTGATTACAATAAAGAAAGCTGTTGGGGGGCGTAGAGGCCAATAGAATAAATTGATTTGGATGGAAGGGAGAAAGATGTAATGCCAAGGATATGAAATACAAGCTAAGCATCTGTGGCAACAAAGCTGAGGACAGAGCCCTGATGTACTGGTAGGGATGGAACTAATGTCTCTTTCAGGACACACAGTTTTAATTTTAAAGAAAATAACAAGATGAACATCGGTCCCAGTGACTTTTGAGGGATCACTATTATCCTGCATGCAAGACCTGGGGCACTTTCCCTTTGTTAGGAAAGGCGGTGTCTAGTAAGCGATTTGGAGAAATGGAGTGCAAATGGTGCACTAGGGAGGATTCCCTTCTCTGCAACAACTTCTTAGGACCAACCACGTAAAAGCTAGCTATTAAATACTTTTAAGGACAAATAGAAGTTACATTATCTAGCTGCGAACTAAAATGCTCACCGCTTTTTAATTTTTGTTTGTTTGTTGTGGTGACATGATGCTCTGTTTAGAAGGGTGCCACATGGCTAGACTTTGTTACCATCTCTATTTGGTCTCCTTTGAGAGGCAAAGATTTTTCTACAGATGAATGGGAAAGTTAAAGTTGCCCAAACATCACTTGAGAAACTGCGTGTTTCATTGATGTGGACTTAAATACTAGGTGAATAATGGTAAGGGAGAAACCCCCAAAACCCAAAGGCTCCTTGGGGAAATAACATGACATTGTACTTGGCTGTTGTTCTGTTTTGTACACAGAAAGATTTCTTCAAGGAAAGCAAGATTATGATCTTTACATAAGTTAAGCAGGACTGAAGCCAGTAAAATGATATCTCCTCGCCAAGACCTCATGAACAGGTGAAATCCAGTAACTGATCCATCCAAACCTTGCTATTCCTGTTCTAAACTAGGTACACCAGGGGACTTGTTAGGACATACAGACTAACAAAAAACATCCCTAAATGTAAGTCCAAAAGATACACTTGCTTCTTAATAGAGACATTTGTCTGTGCTTCTAAAACCACTAGCCATTTTCCTCCACTGAGATGTGGAATGCAACGACAAAACAGGAATGTTCAACTGCTCTCCACAATGTAAACAAGCCTTATTCCTCTGGCACTACTGGAATCCAAAGTCACACTTTGTAAAGTCTGCTAAAGTGAGATAAAAAGTGGGCATAGAAAGAATACCTGACACAATATTGATGCTTCAAGCAGTGAATGGAGACCAAAGTTCCTTTATAGGAGTACATTGTGAATATGCCACGTTGGGGAGTGGAGGGAGTGCTGAAGAGAACATACTCGAGACCAGTGGTCCTTAACTTGTGGGTCGTGACCCCAAAGGCCATCTGAAAAAAGATATTTACATTAAGATTCATAACAGTAGCAAACTATTAGTTGTAAAGAAATAATGAAAATAATTTTATGGTTGGGGGTCACCACAGCATGAATAACTGAATCAAAAAGGGTCACATTAGGAAGGTTGAGAACCATTGTTCTCTCTGAAAGGAGTCTAGTTTAATGCAAAACAAATTTCCAGATCTTCCATTCATCTCTGTTTGATTTTTTCCTGCAATTTTCTAGTATGACCCAATCTTTCCCTCTGATTTATTTATAGCCATACATACTAATTTCGAAGTCTGCCACTCTAGACCTTCATGACTATGACATCCATGGCTTTAGTTTCAGGTAAGCCAACACAAATGATGGATTAAGTCACTGAAACAGAAAGCCACATGGCTTTTCTTTTCCTGCTCTATACCACACATTGAGGTTCTTCTGGTGTGCAGAAGGCATGTTCCATCTCTTTTAGTACACTACTGCCTGTGTGGGGGTGGCTTTTTCAACACTAGCTTTGTCACCAGGAATTTATATGGCTATACTCAGAAGTTGCTGGCATTGGAAAAAATACTTCCTTTTCCCCTTTTATCTTCTCAGGACAATGATGAGATATCTCTTGGCCACAGTATGGCTCTTCTGGCTGGTCCCAGGTGTAGGAAAGCTAAGTTTTCCAAGCTACAGGGTGATTAGGTCAAGGGACTGGCAGAAACAGTCTTTGGCCTGAAAAGATGAAAGATAATCCAAGTGTGCTTCCTTGTATTAACTCAATAGGAAAAGGAATTTGGTTTGTCTTCCATTTGCTGTAGCTCAAATTCTTTTTATTGAGAATGTCATCTGAACCCAATTTTTTTTCTCTGAATGGCTTGACTGGTCCCATTCTCATAACCAGGAACAATATGCATTCTCTCTCTGTCTCTCTTTCGCTCTCGTATATGTCTAGTACTGGGATGGAACCCAAGGCCTCACACATGCTATGCAATTCTCTACCTCTGCCTAATTTAATTTAGGAAATTGACAATGAAGAAAAGGATTATTGTTTAGGGTGGGACTTTGTGTTGACTTCCTCTTCTTTGTCTGTGTTGGGATTTGTTTTCTGGATTGAATCTGTACAGGTCTTGGGTATCCTGTCACAGTCTCTGTGAGTTTATATGTGCACCAGTCCATCTGTGTCTGGAAGACACTGTTTCCTTGGAGACATACACCACCTCTGACTATTACATTCTTTCTGCTTCCTCTTCTGCATAGATTTCTGAGTATTGAATGGAAGGGTATGAGAAATTTCCCATTTAGAACTGAGTGCTCCAAAGTCTTCCACACTCTGCACATTGCCCAGAAAGAAAGAACATGAAAGTTGGGTGGATATGAAGATGGGGAGGATGTGTGAGGAGTTGGGGGAGAGAACATAATATGATCAAAATATGTTAAAATTAAATAAAAGTTAATTTTAATAAGCTAGTTATGTGGGGGCAGGGAGAGAATAGAAAAGTCAGGTCAATCAATTAGTGGCTTAAGATATTCAAGTTAAATGACAGTACTGAACCACTTAAATGCAGCTGTCAGTTGTTGTATGTATATATCGAGTATTTCAAATTTAAGAGCTAGGCCACTTATGTTTTGGGTTTTTAAAACAGGGGTTCACTATGCAGTCCATATTGTCCTTGAACTCTTAATCCTCCCACATTCAATGCTTAAGCGACTTGACTATAAGTTTGTGCCATCACACCCAGTTAATTCCATTTTATCATCCTCAAATATATATTGATTCAATATTAAGTATGTTACACAATTATCTCATCTCATATTCTGTTTAGAGTCTATTAATCTATGTGTGTATATATGTTTAGAAAGACAGATAAGATATACAAACATAGCCTTTGTAATAGTCTATACCATCCAATATATTTTCTGTTCTGTTTGAGTGATATTTATCCTATTTTTAGGATTTAAGTCTTCCTCGAAGATTTTTCACTAAATGGCTGATTTAAAGTTGTGTGTGCAAGGAAGGAACTGTCAATGGATTATCACACTGTGGGAGTACTAGGGAAAAGCTGACATTTATTTGATTGGGGACATATATACCAGTATTTAGAGCTCTTTTCTGAATATTAAATTTAAGAAGTATCATCTATTTTCCTACTAACTAGGGAATGAAAAAGAGGTTGAAGGCACACAATTTTTAATGCACATCATTTTAAAGGTAAGAACAACTTCAGTTTGCCATCTCTTAACATGGAGGCTTGTTTTACAAACTACTCCATTCTCCTTCCTAATGGTGGTACTAGTGATGATGTGGTTTATATGAAGGTGAAGAGACTTGAGAGTTCAATTCTCTTGTATGTGGATTTCAACCAATGCATTGTTTTTAGCCATGAACACCACTCCAACTTGTAGGATTTAGTGTTTGAAAAAAAATCTCCCAGGGAAAAATTGATTCCTTTTAGTAAGTATCCATTGTGTACTCATGTATACTATAGTTACTCTATTTTGATAATCTAGTTGCCACTCTATGGTGGTTTGCATGCACACAAGTGTTTATATTTCCTCATTCGTTATGTGAAACCTCATATTACTCATGTGTGAAGTGGATTTAATCACTTCATTCTAATAAACAGAAAAAGCTGACAGGATGATGTTAAACTTTGAGGTGAAGATAAAGAGTACTGTGGCTTCATCCTTGTCTTTTGCATCACTTACTCAATTAGAAGTCAGGTGTCATGCTGTAAGATGACCCAAGCTGACTGTGTACCAGACACATGTGGTGAGGGATTCAGGCTTCGTGCAAGGAGGCATATGATAGAACCACCTTAGAATCAGATTCTCCAGTCATAGATAGCTATGAGTACGACTATCGTCACTGTAAACTCATGTGCATCTTAAGTGAGCAGTGCCCAACAAAATAACTAACAGATTCCTGTCAAAAACCATATAATTTTGTACTTTTTTAAACCATTAAGTTTTGGAGTAATTTTTTTCTATACTAACAGGTAGCTAATACTTGCTCTCTTCTATCTTCTTTATATTATTTCATGAATTAGTTTCTTTTTATCTTTATCCTTATGAATTTGTACCCTTTTATTTATATTTTAACCTTCTTAGTAAATGGCAGAAGCAGGCAGTCTATCTACAATGGTTAACCAGGAACCTATTTTATTCTTTTTGCCCAAGTTTTGTTGTCAATCTAAGAGACGAAAAATAATTAATCTTGGTGAAACAGAAAACCATGAAGTAAGATATGAGCAATATAGGTGTGTGGGAATGAAACACAGAATTAAGAGATGATAAGGTTAGACAGAGAAAGGAACCACTAAGTGCGATTCCTAGATCTGCAGGCTAGGTAAAGTAGGCACTACCATAAAGGAAATTTGAGATGACAGGGGCTTGTATGGTTTCTATGTAAATGGAGGCTGCTTGTTCGTTTCTTGGCCACCCAGAACTGAATAATCACACAGAAACTATATTAATTATAACACTGCTTGGCCAATACCCTTAGGCATTTCTACCTAGCTCTTATATATCTTAAATTTTCCATCGTTATGTGTTTTTTTTACTCTTTTACTTTTTAATATTTATTTTATTATCTTTAAAGTAATAATCTTTAAAATTATACCTTTAAATATCTTTAAAGTAATATCTTTAATCTACAACTGTCTGTACTCTTGTCTATACTTTTTCCTCTCTCTCCCATGCCTAGGTACATTTTTTAAAACATACTGTGACCCATTCAGAGGTTTATTTTTCCCTGAATCTGTCTTTATTGTGTATCTGTAATCATTTTCTGACCAGGAGTGCCTTTTAAAAAAAATGCTAAGCAGGCATGACTAGGACCAACTCTGTGGTTCTGCCTGTTGACTATACCTCATCTGATATTGTGGAAGTATGATACCACCTCTGTGCACCATCCTCACTGTCCCAGCTCCAGGGAAGCAGTGGGTCCACGTTGCCATTAAGCAACTTGTAGCATGCTGCCCACAAACCCCATTTAGGTGCAGGACCTTCTAAAAGAGCCACTGTTTGTGCTGCTAGCACACCAGGAATTCAGCTCTTAAAGGAGACGCACGGTTTTTGCTGCTAATGCTGAGTCAGGAAGCCTTCTCTTAAAGGAATAATGCCCCTGCTTGCCTCTAGCAAACAGAGCACACCTGAAAAAATGTTACTACAAAGAAGCTGTGCTTAACTCTGTTCTTTGGTGTCTAGAATTCCTTTCCAAGTTCTCTCAGGTTTTATGTGGATGCAGTTGACCCATGTTGGTACCATTATGTAAACAGAGACTGCTTATTCATTTCCTGGCTGCCAAGACCTGAATAGTCACACAGAAACTATATTAATTACAACACTGCTGGCCAACACCATAGGCGCATTCCTACCTAGCTCTTATATCTTAAATTAACCCATTTCTATTAATCTGTGTACCACCACAAGGCTGTGGCTTACCAGAAAGATTCGGTGGCATCTTTCTCATTCAGCAGTTACATGATGTCTCCTTGATTCCACCTACTCTCGCTTTATGTCTCTGTTCAGATTTCCTGCCTGACTTTACTCTGCTAAGCCATTGGCCCAAACAGCTTTGTTCATTATCTAATAAAAGCAACACAAATACAGAAGGACTTCCCACATCATTCCTATTCCACTACTAACAAGACACACTGATGCTATTCATGGTCTTTCTCTCCTTCAGAATATGAGGGTACATCTACAGATTTGTAATCAACAGACCAGCCATCTGTTTTTCAGGATTGTATTAGTAATGATTAGCACTCATCATATGATGGATTTGGATACAATTAATACTAATACTTATGACAAAGATGCTAAAAATAAGTAGTTTGACCATGCCTAGTATGGATAACCATGAAGGTCAAAAATAGATATTACTTCAATCACAACCTCTCATCATTATTCATTATTAACTGCAAATTAAGAATACCAGTGTAAGTATGTGTATATGTAGCAATGCCCCAATAGATTTGCCTATGTTTAATATTTTCTCAGTGGTTTCATCTTCAGAAAACTTTCATTGTGTCATCCTTTGCTAGTTCTAACCACTGACAATTATCTAAAGTTTAGCAAAAGTCGAGCCTTAATTAATTCATTTCTTTAGCATTAAAAAAGTAGTTTCTAAACTTTTTTTTAACATCTAGGAACCTGAGTTAGCTTGCAAATCGTGCTACTTACCTGTGGAAAGTTAAACAATGAATGAGTAGGAGGAAACGTCAACAAATTATCAATCTTTATGTTAGGTTTTTTAAAAAAAAGAAAGGCAGGAAGTATTAGGGATTCACTGGAAGGAGAAATGTGGATTGTGGCCTCAACTGGTAACAAGTTGGAGGTGATGAAAATTTCTGTGGGACTTATATATTGGGGAAAATATGGGACAGGAAAGGGGGATGGATGGTACAAGAAATGTTGATAGTATGAATAAAGTGGCAAGGAGTAAGTAAAATAAATATGGCACACCATCACTCCTTCATATCACAAATATTTAAGATATTTTGAAGTGTCAATACACTATCTAAAGGGTTAAATCAGTTTAGCACTTGGAATACACACTATCTCAAATCAAAGACAAGAGTCACAATGCTTTATATCGCCATTGTTCATAGAGGAACTATGCCTTTGAAAAATGATAAAAATAATTGTTTCCTTGAATCTCAGGAGTACACTCTATTACTGAAATGTGTACAAAATTGTGCATGTGTTCAAGTACATACATATATGCTATGTGCATTATATTAAGATAGATTACACTACATATTAAATAAGATATGAAGAGACTTCCTGTATTTCAGTGACTTATAAAGTAAGTCACACCAATGTTTAACTTGCAATACAACATAACAGATGAAGTGACAAAACAAGAACTACTGACAAGTGTAAATAAAAAGACACTATGATAGTCCTTAATAGAAAGGAGACTTTTTTTTGTGGACAGAGAGACCAAGTGATGTGCAGCTAGATTTAGGGAATTTTATATTCAGTTGTGCCTACTGATCACATATATGAAACTTGTTAAAAATGTACATTATAAGGCCCATTCCTGTAAAATCTAATTGCGCACTTCAATTGCAAGGCACAGGAGCCCACACACTTAACAATTCCACAATATTCCAAAGCAGGTGCTCCTCAGAATACACTTTGTGAAGCACTAACAGTTTAGCAGAGTACGATTTGAACAGGCTTGATGAGCATTCCAAATGAAGTATGAAGCTGGTATTACATAGAGATAGTAAAGCAAGTGAGGTAGAACCAGAACTGGGTGCACAGGCATGTGACTCCAGCTCAGGGGAGGCTGAGGGAGGAGGCCAGCCTGGACTACATAGCAAGAATCTGTTCCAAAAGGGAAAAGGCTGCAGATATAGTCCATTGAAAGGACACGTGCCCACTATTCTTTGGGCCTTGTGTATAATCCTGAGGTATGTGGTTAGAAGAAAAATTGAGAGAACAATGCAGGGAAATGTAGGTAACTGGACTTGGTGGTCCACACCTATAATCAAAGCACTTGGGAAGTGGAGGTAAAAGGGTCTGAGCTACTTTCCCAGCTCAAAGACTTGGTATCCATTTATTCATTTCTTGTTGGTTTGTTTTCAGACAGAGTCTCATATATCCCAGAGAAGCCATAAGCCACCTATGTAGAAGACAATGTCTTTAAACTTCTGATCCTTTTGCCTCCACTTCTCAAGTATCTAAAAAAAAGAAAATATATTTTTAAAAAGGTAGATCAGGAAGAAAAATGATGAAATAACTCAGCTATCAAGCCGGAAAGTTTGCATATGACTCTGGTAAATTGCACAGAGTCAATGAAGATTTATTCACTAAAACTGAATTAACTGCATTGACCCAATGTTACAGCAGCACTTGAGGCCAATGGGGTGAGCTATTTTCTTTGGTACAAAAGAGTGAAGTCTGTTTCTGAATGGAAGTATTCCATTGTCTTCTCTCTTAAGAATTAATCCAGTTGGGCTAACCTGGCAAAGTTCCTCAAAAGGCAGGCTCACTTGAAGGCACACTAAAGTGACAGGAAAAATAATGGAGGAAGGTACCTTTCCTTCCCAGAAAGCCTATTCTCTGTGTAGCTGCTATTAGAGTCACCATGAGACTATGGTAAGTCTATTCACCTTTCAGAAAGCAGTAACTTTGCCCTTTTGACTCTTCTGTCTCTTTCAGATGCTAGTCACAGCCTAAGTATGCTTTCTTTGGTACTTTGAACTTTTTCACTTTCTCTGAAGTCCTTTTTTTTTGTCATGTAGTTGTTTGTCTGCAATATGACTGCTTACGAATAGCAAGGTATACACTCTTCTTTTTCTCCATTTCCTCCTCAGGCAGCTGCAAAAATTAACAGTTTGCATACATTGGGGGTTTTCATTTAAACTCAAATAATAAAATTGTCCTCAAGTTTTAATTTCAGTCAATTCTTAAATTAGCTTCTTGATAAGGCTAAGAACACAAAAAGAGACCCCAAATTCCCTGGCAACATGTGGTAACTCTGATGGGATTCCCTAAATTTTCTGATAGCAGGAGTGTCAGTGCCAGAAAATCTGGTCCTGAACAGCTGAGTTCCTGAAGAATTATCAGTGGATCAATGTTGAGTCACAATCAAATTTCAACTAGCCTAGAATAAAATGAGAATAATCAAAATGATGCACTGAAACTTTGATGAAGGTACATTTATTATATTTTAAAAATTCCATCAACACATAATTGTATATAATTATGAAATACAGTAAGATAGTTTGATACATGTATAATATGTAATGATAGAAGACTAGTCAGCATTTCCATTTCTTTAATATTTATTTTCTTTATATTTGGAGTCTACTAAATCTTCTCTTCAAAGCTTTATATAATATGTAATAAGATATTAAAATCTACATTTACCTTAATGTACTGTAGAACACTAGAATCCATTCCTCTTATCAAATTTGATTTTAATATCTGTTACTGACCCTCCTTCTCTTCCCCTTCTCTCTAACATGAATGTCCTTTAGAAATAACCATTTTGTTCAGTTTTTCTTTTCTTTTGTTTTCTTTTTTTTTTAAGACAATGTTTCTCTGTAGCTTTGGAGACTATCCTAGAACTAGCTCTTGTAGACCAGGCTGGTCTCGAACTCACAGAGATCCGCCTGCCTCTGCCTCCTGAGTGCTGGGATTAAAGGCTTGTGCCACCACCACCTGGCTCCTTTCTCTATTTTCTTTCATGATGCTAAAAATGCCTATTCATGTGGGGACTAATGATTCCCCACTCCTTCTGAGGCACTACTGGCAATGAATAATTGTTGCAAGAGGTGTCCTTTTTTCTTACCACTTCAGTAAACAACTCCCCAGCCATGCTATGAAAAATAAATAAACTCTGATTAGACACAGTGAGTCACAAACAGAAGACATGAAAGCCGGATGGAAGCTTGTTGTGAACAGTACCAGCAGGAGAGGAAGAAAGAGGAGAGATGAAAAATAATCAAAATTTATCATATAAATATATAAAGCTGTCAAACTAAAAACATAAATGCCCATTTACGGCAAAATTTTAAAATGTCCCTTTAGCTTACAAAATAAAAAGTAGGCAATTTGATATATGAAGAAAAGTTCGACACTATTAGCCATTAAATGTAAAATTAAATTAAAATTAAACCATTAAGTAACTATTATGGTGGCTAAAATTAAAGGAAAAATAATGAAAATACCAAGTATTTGGAAAAATGTGGAACAAGTGACCTTTTCCTGTATTACCAGTGTGAATACAAAATGGCTACTCTGGAAAACGGTTTGGCAGTTTCTTTTTAAATTAAACGTATACTTATTTTATAAGCCAGAAATTTGACTCCTAGGCATTTATCCCAGAGAAGTGAAAACTAAGGTTCATACAAAATATAGAAATGTACATGAATGTTTTTAGTAGTTCTATTCATAATTACTCAAAGTTGGAAAAACCCTTAGATATCCCCCAGTGTGTTAGTGGATAAATTATGGTGCATCATACCAAGGGATAATAATAATAGCCCAGCAAAAACAGAAGGAGTTACTGACACTTGCAAAAGTTTAATGAAATCTCAAAGGTATTCTGCTGTATGGGAAACAATCTCTGTGGTGGTTTGAATGAGAATGGCCCCCATAGGCTCATATGTGTGAATACTTGGTCCCTAGTGGCTTAAACTATTTGGAAAGGATTAAGAACTGGGGCTTTGTAGGAGGAGGTGTGTCAGTGTGGATGAGCTTTGGGTTTACAAAAGATTCATGCCAGTCCCAGTATGTTCTCTGCCTCCTGCTTGAAGTTTGAGATATGAGCTCTCAGCTGTTCCTGCTGACATGCCTACACCCACCATCATGGACTCTAACCCTCTGTAATCCTAATTAAAAGCTTTCTTTTACAAGTTGCCTTAGTCATAGTGTTTTGTCACAACAATGGCAAAATAAAAAATCAAGTCTCAAATGTTACAAGCTGTATTTATACAGTTGTACATATTTATATATCTTGAAAAGTAAACAATGGATCAGAGGTTACCTAGGAGAAGGGAAGAGTGAGTATAAACTGGTAGTATGAAGCATTTATTTTTTGGGGGGGCATTAGAATTGATTAGGGTTGTAGTTAATTTATACATAAATTAAATGTTATTAAAACATGAAACGACCCCATCCAACCTTATTTTATTCTTTGTTAATTAAAAATCAAGTATTAAGTTTTTAGTTTTTCCACTATTTTAGAAACAGCATTTGTCTACATATGTATGTGTAGCAAAACCTACTAAGGGGCTGGCAACTTTTACAACTTTGTTCATTGATATTAAAATTTATTTTTCTCTATTTTCAGCTTGGAATTCTTTCTGTGTTGTATGTGCATGTGCATATGTGCCTTATGCAGAGGCCGGAGGAGGACACCAGTTGTCCTGCTCTACCATGTCATGTTCCACCATATTCCCTTGAGACACTCAACCTGTAGCTAATCTGGAGGGTAGCAAGCCCCAGGAATCTTTCTGTCTCTATCATCCTCAGTGTTGGGAGTTACAGGCATGTACTTGATTATGTCTGGCTTATTATGTGGGTTCTGGGGATTTGAACTAAGGTTTTCTTGCTTGTACAATAATAACTGTTACCTAGTGATCCATCTCCACAGCCTTGGGCTAGACTTCAATAAACACCAATAATCATTATCACAGCCATAGGGTAGTCTCAGTTTTCTAAAATCCATTCATAAGCCTTGTGCCTTAGGGTGATTTTCAAATTAGTCAATCAATCTATCAATCAAAACAGGCACAATTTCTACATTTATCATATCAATAGGCTACTTCAGTTTTTGACATTATCTAAAAAGTTTCAGGCTGGTATTAATAGGAGTTCCAAAACATTTTTTCTAGAATTTGAAAAGACCAAGATTTCCTTTCACTATATCCAGGGAATCAACAAAACAAATGTTTCTGAGGATTCTCAACATTGTTATGTGATCTAGATTTGGAATTAACACTTCATTATGTTCACAAGGACCTATAAGTTACAAAGTCAGCCCTATTCTTTCTGTACGCAATAACAATATTAACCAATATCAGAAAACAGGGATTAGTAGGGGCCATCTAGTAGGCTTTCTATCACCATTCCAAACCAAAAAAAATAATTCTATAACTTTTAGAACTAATTGATTTGAATGAAGCCAAAAGGCTAATTTATACCACTGACAAAAGAAGGAGCTAGTCAGGATAGGTTGATAGAGCTACTAATTGATCTTCTTCTTTAGGAAGTCTTCACAAATACAGCTAAAACTTCTGTGGGAGACAAAAGTGCATTAAAGAGAAAGTTAATATCCTGAGTCTACAAATGAACAGAGACCAGTTCCACTGATTTTTAAAAACAAGCTAAATGTAAATAAAATATCTGTTAAAAATCTAGTCATAGTCTAGGAATATAGTATGCTGGGAGAATACATGACATTTGCAAGGTTTCATAATAACCACTGTGTATTGATATATTTAGGAATACACACACCAACAACAATTAATAAAAAATGGGGTCATGGGTTTAAGAAAGAACAAGGAGGAGTATATGAGAGGATTTGAAGAGAAGAAAGGGAAGGGGGAAATGATGTCTAAAAACTAAAATAATTTTTAAAAAAATATAGTTTAGGTGAAAGAGTGCTTACCTAGAAAGTACAAAGTCTTCGGTTTGTCTCCACTACCACACCCAGAAAATCACTTAAACCAACTGCAACAAATCTAGTTGTGAAAACTTATCCACAAACTGCCATAGAAGCAAAGGTTCTGTTTCCGATTAAAGATGCCTACTGAAATTTTATTCATGTTAAACTGTGTTTGAACTAAAGTTACCCCAATACATGAATGTGTTTGAATATGTCTGGAGTTTTTTAAAGAGACTATCTATAGTTGAATACACTTTGCATGCTTTTTTATGAGTTCCATGAAAAGCTAAGTTTATGAGGTTACCAACTGGTAGTAATTATTACTTTCACATCCCTCATTTTCTTCTCAAATCATCAAGACTTCAATTATATATTCCAGAAGAATCACATTTAAGCCTGAAGAGGACAAATGTACTTCTGTTGAGGCTACTTCTGGGAAATGAATGGAACTGGATTGTAGCAGACGTCAATCCTGTTAGGTGGTGGTGGGAAGAAATCACTGGTTATCATTACAGCAGGTTTCATCATCATTTCCTGCCATTTTATATAGGATTGAATAGGTACTTGCTAAACTTTGGAGACATAAGCACATGCAGGATGTTCTAGCTAAACAAACATCCTTAGAAGGAAAACATAAGTGATAGTCAGAGAGTCAACCTAAAATGGTAAAAGAATGGGCCCTTGCAATGGAGAATTCTTCTAGGACCACTTCTAGGACCCCCTAAGCTTATGAGAATTTTAGGGGCTAATGAATTATATACTAAAACTTTTCAAAGTGAGGTTAGAGGAACAGTGCTTGCTTGGGAGTACTGAGTGGTTCTGCTACTGTAGAAAATTCTCAACATGCATGTGAACACACAATTGCATCAAATACACAACCAGCTTGATCAGTACTAGAATGATAATAGACCAGCAGCTTGGAAAACTCATTTTCATCACTGCTGTAACATGGGCTAATTAAAAGTCCATTCGTACTTTTCAGAAAATAGTAATAGCTATCAATATGTATTTTGCAAAGTCTACCTTTCAACATATATGAGACAACAACATTTTCACAAACCTTGAACATCTCTCCTTAACTGGGTCAAAATTAGACCATGGATCTGTTATTAATGCATATGATCCAAGAAAGCCAGGATAATATCCACCACAATCTATATTTATTTTTCATTATCTCTCCAACTATTGTTTTTCCTTCAATGTAGTGGTCTCATTTACACTCATTAATTTAATGAGCTTCTTATGATTCCACCACATACATGGCAATTTATAATTTACAAAGTGTCTGTCTTATACAAGGGAAGAAGTGCAACTTTTATCATTCTCATTTTACAGATAGGATGACTTACATAGCCAACTAATAGAAAGGGAAGACACCAAAATTTCACCTCTTAACTTCAATCCTCCTGCTCTTTGAACTTCACTAGTAAGCAGGAAAACTAAACTGAATGCAGGGAGAAAGAAGGTAGAGTCAGTCAGTCAGATGCCATGTAGCTGCCAAAGGAGAAAGACACCAGAACTTTACTGGTAAGCCATAGCCTTGTGTAGATACATAGATTAATATAAATTGGTTAAATCAAGATATAAGAACTAGTAAGGTATATGCCTGAACTATTGGCTAAACAGTGTTGTAATTAATACAGTTTCTGTGTGACTATTTAGGTGTGGTAGATATATATACCTGAACCATTGGCCAAACAGTATTGTAATTAATGCAGATTCTGTGTGATTATTTGGGTGTGGGAATTTGGGAAACAAAACTACAGTGTCTATTTACATAATGGTACCCAACCGTTTGGCAAGAATATTCACATAAAGCCCAAGAAAGCTTAAAGAAAAGGGCTCCTAGATCATAAAAAGGAAATCAATTTGAGCTTCTTGGTGGCCACATATTTTTAGATAGGCTCTGTTTTCTGGCAGCAGGGAGAGGCAAGGCTCCTTTAAGAGAAGGCTTCCTGACTCAGCATTAGGAGCAAAAACAGCACATGTCCTTTAAGAAACAGCTTCTTGCTTCATGCTGATGACACAAATGGCTCTGGCTTTTTTGGGAGGTACTGTTACAGAGCACTTGAATGGGGTTTGTGGGAAGGATGCTGCAAATTACATGGGCCATCTGCTTCCCAGAGTTAGGGTGGTAAACACGGCTCCCAGAGCTGGTGGTAAATGGACCGCTGCCATGTTGGAAAGCCAAGCAGGGTGGAACCAACAGTCAAGGTGGCCGCTCTGCTCCAAGCCATGCCTGCTTAACAGTTTACAACAGTGAACAAAAAAGGATTACAGATACTCAATAAAGACAGATTCAGGCAGAAATTAACCTCTGAGTGGGTCATAATGTGTTTAAAAAATGTATGTAGGCCTAAGAAATAAAGAAAATGGGCATAGGCAGTTATAGAGTTTTTAAAAAAACAAAGTCTTTAAAGGGACAGCAAAAGTAATATAAAAGAGCACAGACAGTCATAGATTAAAGTAGTAAAGATTATAAAATAAGTTAAAATGTAATAGAGTAAAAAATAAGCCACATAAAGATGGAATATACATAGAGAGTCTGAATTATATATATTATTGTGCTTTCTTTGGATTTTTTCACTGTTAATGAGTTAATTGCTTAACAAATTTGATTCTGGGGGTTGCTAAGCTAAAACAACATATATATTTTAAAGGTATCTGGACTTTAAAATTTGAGTCTAAGGATATGTTATTTGGGAAAAGAGGTTCTGCTTTTGTTTCCATAGAAGATGAGAACCTATGGATTCCTTCAAGACTAATGTAGTTTAATAGAACAAGACTCCAGAAAGGACTCCATGAACCTTAAAAATACTTTGCCCAAGAAACAACAGGAAGCATTTTGGGGAAAACTACACCCAAATTCCCAAAATGTTGTTTATAAATGTTTGTTTCGATTTAAATGTGGATGATTATAAGTGGTTAATGGTCACAATAAATCTTTCTAAAATAGGGGGGAATATGATATAGAAATGAATACTTTACATTGATATGGACTTTGATTTATTGATACAAATTTAAGGTCAATTTTGTTTTATGTATATTTCTACTTTTGTTTAAGGTATTATATGCTTATACAGCTCATTAAAATGTAATGTATAATTAAAATTACAGATTAATAGATAGTAATATATAAGAGTCAAACTTGTAGTCAGGTTAGTTCGGTTTTCTAGATGTACAGAGATATATTTCAGATGGATAGGTATTCTTCAAGCCTTTCTTTTTTTTTTTTTTAAATTCTTGTTACTTTTATTGCTACTTGCAACTTATTTTTTTTTGTTTTTGCGTTTCTTTTTTTTTTAATTTATTTATTTATTTTTGTTAAAAGCAAAATTTACATTTACTCCCCTTGTTCCCAGCCCTCCCGCTCCCCCACTACCCCACCGTCCTCCCCCTGCTTCCTTAAGATGGTGCAGG
>JAQHUG010000094.1:5423910-5434808 GCA_028555095.1 Dicrostonyx torquatus | reverse complement strand
GGGCAATTCAAAAGTAAAATGATAGCCAACTTCTTATGAGATGTAGGAACCTGTGAGTATTCTACTTAACAGAGCATAAAAAAATCCAAGGAACCTTGCAACTGGTGAAAAATACTGTGTGTAATCATAAGTTCTCACTGTATCAGTTGGTGTGATAGAACACCATGAATATGTGACAACAAAGTATATTTCGTTGTCAAACAAAGTCAAGGTTAGGAACTCCAAGCAGGAACCTGATGGCAGGAACTAAAGCAGAGACCATGGGAGAGTGCTGCTCACTGGCTTGCTCTCCATGGCTTCCTCAGCCTGCTTTCTTCTACAACTCAAGACCACCTGTCCAGAGGTGGTACCACCAACAGTGGGCTGGGCCCTCCTACATCAATCATTAGTCAAGAAAATGCCCTATAGACTTGCCTACAGGGAATCTTGGGGAGGCATTTTCTCAATTCCCAGATAACTTTAGCTTGTGTCAAATTGATAAAAAAAAAAAAACCAACCAGTACACTCATCAAAAGTTTTAGAAGGCTTAATTGGAAAATATCTTAAGAAAGGAAAATGAAGGGCACACAAGAGCTGGAAGTGTCAAAAACAGACCATGGAGGAAACACTGAACAAGTACCTCCTGACTCTCAAAATTTCGGTTGTATAAGATTGAAAACAATATTTTTCACTACTCATAAATCTGGGGATTTCTTTTCTCAATCAAAATTCTTAGGGACCAATAGAAAAAACATATTTCCTTTCATTTGATCATGGCTACAGATAATATTTATTTGATTCAAGTGTTTACTGAGGCCAACTATAATCATAGACCTTGCTCTTATCAATATTTCTAAAGTCCCATCGTATTAAAAAGTTTTGTGTAATATTTTCACAATCAAATGGAAGTAGCCCTGTGTAGGGAAACTTAAATAATCAAGATTACCCAAAACGTTTGCAGTAAAAGAGAAACCTCATAAACACAGCTAAATATGGTCCTTCCACAAATTTGGAGGAAAAAGTAATTTACATTGTTAGAAAATAGTGTAGTGTCTTCGTTAAAAAAATATTTATTTATGAATGCATCTGGGTGTTTTGGCTGCATGGACATCTGCACACCAGAAGAGGGTATTAGAGTCTCATGGAACTACAGTTATAGATGGTTGTGGGCTACCATGTGGGTGCTGGGAATTTAACTCGGGACCTCTGGTAGAACAGCCAGTTCTCTTAACTACTGAGCTATCTCTTCAGCCCCTTGAGTAATGTCTTTTATGATCAGGCTAATAAATCATACGAAGAGGAATCTGTATACATGTTTACTACTTTATCAGAGATTTGTGCAAAACTTATTCACTGAACAAGATCAGCTATAGTTTTTGTAATAATATTGCATATCTAACTGTATTCACAAACATTTCATTAACAGCTTTTCTGACATGCTTCACTATTATAATATTAAATTGCTTTTTACTGAAGTCTATAATGTATAAGTAATTCCTAACTATAATTTTAGTAATTTGTAAGACTATCTCATGAAACACATTCTCTGTATATGTCCCTTTTCTGTTTGTTTTCAGATATGACTTCACTATGTTGCATTTGGTGGCCTTGAACTTATGAAAATTATCCTGCCCCAGCCTCATGAATGTTGAGATTACAGTGATGTAGAAACATATCTGTTATTTCCCCATAATGCTCATACAACATCAAAAATAAGGCAATATTGTCTGTCTTGACATTTGACTCTGGTCACACATGTGGCACACAAGAAAGTGGCAGGACCACTTAAAAGATTATAGTGAAAATGATATACTTAGAGGTCACCATGTCAGTACTTATATTAAGGATATTAGCCTCTTACTCCAAAATTGGCCTATAAAACAAGTAAATTAGATGCACTAATTCTACAGGTGGTAATTTTTAACCCCACCAAATGCTATTTATAATTACATTAAGTGGGGTCCTGTCTGCTAAATAACTAAAAAAGAAACAGGTGAGAAAGCAAACCTTTGACTCTTTATAAAGGTACAACTTACTGTGATTTCTCAAGCAAAGGGTAGAGAAAGTGTCCACAAATATGGACCAACCTATCCCTAACATTCATTAGCAGTCTCTATAGAGCCACAATTTAGCATGATTAACTTCCATGCTGAGAAAACTTATGAAAAGTGCCTAAAACAATAAAACAGAATCAACAGAAAGCATTACTGTAACCTATTGGTAACCAACAGAAAGCATTACTGTAACCAATTGGTAATGAACAGAAAGTATTATTGTAACATATTGGTAATCAACATAGAGCATTATTGTAACCTTTGTTTTCATGAAAGAAAATAATCCCTGGCTAAAATACATTTAATTTTTTTAATGAGTGTAACATAAATCATGAAACTAATATAAGAGCATAATATTGAATATTTACATTTTGAATAATTTTAATATTGTAGTCTCCTGAATTCTACGATGCAGAAGTGCTTCGGATATTGTGCCAATCCTTAGATTGAAAGTTATTTTAAAATATTTTTAACTAATTTAAATGCTGCAACAGGGACAACAAAATTGCTTGGTGGTTAAATGCACTTGCTGCACAAGCCTGACAGCCTGAGCTCAATCACCAGAACTCACATAAAGTTAACATTAATTTATTTTATCAGGTTAACTAGTGTTTGCTCTATCAGAGTAAATCTTCCCCAGCAATTTCTGTGCACAATATTGAACTCTTTTAGAGCTAACTAACAAAGACAGAGCTCCTCTTTCATGAAATCTTCAGGTCCACCTGTTTTGTAGGGATGGGGTTAGACAGGGTTTCTCTGTGTAATAGCCCTGGCTGTCCTGGAACTTGCTCTGTAAACCAGACTGTCCTTGAACACTCAGAGATCCAACTGCCTCTGTCTCCTCAGTCCTGGGATTAAAGACTCACAACACTGCACTTTGTTTTAATATAGTATTTTTATTAATTCTCTTAAAACTTGGATTATAATCATATTTCTGCTCATTAAAAATTTTGAGGCACAAGTACACCATTAAACTTTGCTAGAATAAAACTCAGTCTAGCCAGGCGGTGGTGGCGCACACCTTTAATCCCAGCACTCAGGAGGCAGAGGCAGGCGGATCTTTGTGAGTTCGAGACCAACCTGGTATACAAGAGCTAGTTCCAGGATAGGCTCCAAAGCTACAGAGAAAACACTGTCTCGAAAAAACAACAACAAAAATAAACTCAGTCTATATAACCTGTTGAATTATGTCTTTGTCATACTATAGCAATTTGTTGCAAAGTAACAATTGAAGACCTCAGTACATTTGCATTGTCATTTATACACTTATGAGTGTTAGAAGGTTTTTTTTATATTTTTATTAAAATGTATTGATTCAACTTGGAAATAAAAGATTCCTGCTAGTCGTCTATTTACTTTTTACTTTTGAGATTGCAATTTAATTACAGTCCTTCCCCTTCCCTTTCCTGCTTACAAGCCCTCCCATATATCCCTTCCCACTCTCCTTCAATACATGTCCTCTTTTTTCATTAATTGTTATTATATTCCTATATATTTATATAAACATATATATTCATAATATAACCCCATTGAGTCCTTAGTCTTCTATTAAGTTTCAAAATTAATGATCTATGATTTACAAGTACATAATTTGTTGTCTTTTATATATCATATATAACACCTTATTTCAAATTTTGGTATTCTATGAAGCAATTATATTTACATTTGTAGCTTTATATAAAATGGTACAAATTGAATTTTTCTTGCAAATTACAACAATTACACATATTTTCTAGAGATAATGTGGTAAATTTGGTGAGATATGATATACATAATTTACAATGTGATATTCTCTGAGTCAATGTGGGAATATTTTCAAAGCACATCAAATTTATGTGTTGTATTCACTACATTCTTAATTGTACTGAGAATTCTCAAGGCAGCAAAAGTAGATTTGATTTATCCATATAATCATGTAAATATTATATCTATATCATGTAATATAGAATATGCAATCTAATTCAAGGGTGGCCATACATTAAAACATAACAGACATAGAGAAATTATCAAAGGCATTGGTTTAGATAGAGAAGGGAAGGCTGCTAAGGTGAATGGTTTTTTGTTTTGTTTCATTTGACAAATGATGACTCAGATGGATATTAACAAAGTCATAGTGGAACAGCATCAGAGAACTGAACCCAACCATCTCTGAAAATTTTCAAAATTCTAGTAATGTCTAGGGAGATACCTCAGTTGGCAACTGCATTCCATATAATCTTTAGGGTCTACATTTGAGTCCTCAAATCCATGTGACAAAGTCAGGGGTGATAGTGCTTATATAATTATTACCTCAATACTGGGGAGGTGGAGACAGGAAAATTCCTGGGGCTCACTAACAGCTTAGTGTACTTCATCAGATCCAGGCTAGTGAGAGATCCTGTCTCAAATAAACAAGGTAGGCAGCTGCTGAGGAACAACATTCAAAGCCATCCTATGGTTTCCAAAAGCATGCACATAAATCTGCAATCACATATAGTAGCACACACATAAGGACATGGACACACACACACACAATCCTTAAACAGGAATTTTCTCTGAAAAGTTAAAAATTTGAATTCAAGGAAGATAACATAAACGGAAAGAATATTTCTCATTTGAGCAGTAACAGTCTCCCAAAAGATAGTTCAAAATATGCATGTAAATGATTCGTATAGGTTTAAGTCAATAGGTAATTCAATCATGAGAGCTTACTGCAAGAATGAGAATGCAGAACTGAACTTGGGCATATTTATTCTCAAAGCAGGAGATTCGAGACAGCAAAAGCAACCATGCTGCCCTATAACAAATATTTTAATGCCTCTGTCCAACACAATAATATTTTGAGGGATGCTTGAAAGACAAAGGTTTCCACTTAGTTGATGGGGAGAGTTAGAAAAAAAACAAATAACAGAAAACAAACAAAAAGAATATTCCAATTATTTGATTGATCTTGCTATTACATTTATTTATTCATCCTTTCAAACATAATATTACTTAAAGAGTCTGAGGCCATGCAGACTCAAAGAGGTCTCTGGAATCAGAAAGTATACTGAACTTTTAATTCAAAACAGCTTCACTTCTGGTCAATACAGAATAATGGTCTCAAAGAAGCAAAACAAAAATTTTAAAAATATTTTTCAGAGACAGAAAGATGGCTCAGTGGGAAAGAGCAATTGCCACCAAGCCTGATGAATTGACAGCAGTCTCCAAGACCCACATAGTGGATAGAGAGAAAAGAGTTTCACATGCTGTCCTCTAACTTCCACATGAGTACTGTGTGCCCACATGCACATACGTGTGTGTGTGAGTGTGTGTGTGTGTCACACACACATAAGACAAAAAGGGTTTTGAAATTATGGAACATCAGGCAACAAAAAGGAATGCTTTGTGGGGAACTGGAAACAGTGAATTGTGTCCAATGATTGTACTAGCTTGTTCTGTGAAGGACTTCCAGGTTTCTGTATAGGCAAAACAATCCAGGTGGAGGTTGGCAGACTCTTCAAGTTGGTAAGACAAAACCGGGAGTCTAGGTGGATTAAGTTTATTTAAAGTTCACAGTACAAAGCTGTGGAGAGGGCAGGAAAAATAGAAAATTCTGTAGACCTGTTAAGACTCCCACCTGAATTCTAACAAAGTACTGAAACTAGTACATACATATGAAGGAACTGAATAATGCCAGATTAGAGGGGAAAAAACACTTAAAAGAACTTGAGAAACCAGAACCCAGTGATCACTCAGTGCCCAGTAAGAGCAGCTCTGTGCCAACCAGAATGGAAAAGCTCATAATTCACAAGGCACTGAGTGACTAGAGCACACAATGAGGTGTTTCCTTGGGAGTTGGGGATAATTAGCTCTAGAGTAAACTGCTCTGTACCTAACTAATCTTAAAAGCAATACTTAGAAGGATTAAACTTAATAGCTTCCCAGAGCAGAACCACAGACAACTTATGGGATAAAACAATGCCCAACATCTACAAAACTAAAACCGTTTGTTCATTAAAGAGCATTATCAAAACAGTGAAATAATATATAAAAAACCCTTCAGATCCATGCACAAAATCAGTAGTAATGTTATAGGCCAATAGGAAAATATATAACATATAAATGAAGAAACCCATCTCATTTATAATAGCTATAAAAGTTAAATATGTAGGAATAAACTGAACTAATACCTCTACAATGGAAATCATAAAACCTTGATAAAAAGACATTGATGAGGACAACTCAAAAGTAAACAAACAAATAAAAACTAGGGCTGTGATAGGATATCTGCCCAAGGCCCTGGATTTGATTCCCAGCACTGACAAAAAGGTGGTAAAAAAATTCTACATTTGTGAAGTAAATGTTGGAAAACAATGCCTATACTGTTTAAGTGATTTAAGGATTAAATGAAATGTTGTTCTTAAAGATCCTAAAATTTAAATAGGAACACAAATAAAATCTAAAATAGCTAAAGTCATTTTAAATGAAAGTGCAAAGGAGAAGGCACTATGCTACTTGACTTAAAATCATATTACAATATTGTAGCAATCAGAACAGCATTTGTTGTGCTGGCAGATAAACAATTATATAAACCAGTGCGACAGACAGATATGGCCAACCGATTTTCAACGAAGTTGATAAAAAGATGCACTTGAGAAAAGACATTCTTTCAAATAAATGATGCTGAGAAGATTGGATATTCATATGCACAAGAATGAAACTATACTTCTGTCTCATCACAAATAGCAATTCAAAATGAATTAGATATAAATATAATTATGTATAATCATAAAACTATTAGAAGAAAACATATGAAGAATGCTTCAAATACTACAATGAGAAAAGATTTTTGAACAAGACCCTAAGCCAACAGGAAACCAAAACGGAACATACAACCAGAACTTTTTAAAACTAAAATTCTTCTGCAGAGCAAAGAAAACACTAAAGGAAATGCAGAGACAACCTGCAGATTGGGAAAAAATGTAAATTATGCATTTAACAAGTGGTTGACATGTAAGGAATTCCCAAAATTCAACAACTTAAAAGTCCCTTGATTAAAATGGATAATAGATTTAAACACATGTTTCTCAAAGGCCAAGAAGTATAGGAAAACATTCAACATCAGGTAAATGCAAGTCAAAACCACTATAAGCTATCACTTCACTTCAGCTAAAATGATAATTATCCAAAACAAAAGGCAAGAATTTAGATCAGAGCAGCAAGCTCTATGGTACTATTGCATAGTAAAGTGACATTAAAAATTAATTATAAATTGTACATTGCAAAGTCCCAGAAAGAAGTTTTTGAAAGTTTCTATAACAAAGAAATAATAAATAATCAAGGAAATAATTATGTTAACCTGATTAGAACACTGTAATATATATGTGAGAATATATATATATAAACTATTACAACAAACATGTTAACATATATTACCTTATGTACTATGTATCAATTTTAATTTTTAACTAAATAAGTGAAAGCAAAACACATAAAAATTGGGGAAACTGAACTGGAGAGATGGATCAACCAGTAAATCCACTTGCCATGCAAGTTTGATGAACTGAGTTCAATTCCTAGAATCCTTGTAAAGGTGGAAAGAGAGAACCAACTCCACAAAACTGTCCTACAGACTCAAAGAAATGAACTGGAATAAATAAATAGTTTCTAAACTCAACACACACAGACAACCCAAATAAAAAATAGACAAAAGACTTAGATATCTCTCCAGAGAATATATGCAAATGACAACACATATGAAAACATGTACAAAATTTAAAAGCAATGAGATGACACATCATACCCATTATGATAGGTGATAGACAGACAGGTAGATGAATGTTATGTATAAGTAAGGGGCAATTGGATTCTTTGTGAATTGGTGGTGGAGATGATGGTAAAACTTTAGCCTTTATGAAAACAGTACAGTGGCTCTACAAAAACTTAAACACATAATTGCAATATACTTTAGAATTTTTACTTTTAAATATATAATCAAAAAAATTGAAATGGATTCTCTATCTACCTATCTATTTATCTCTATCTAATTTATCTATTTATCTATGTATCTATCTATCAATGTATTATATATATATATATATACATATGTCTCTTTCTATATATACACACACATATATAGATAGTTAAGTATAAAGTGTTTAGAGAGAACATATGTGAACGTGTGTGTGTGCATTAATATCAGCATGAGTAGCAATAGCCCAAAGTTAGAAACAGTTCATACATCTACTAACATATGAATGGTTAAAGACATTATGTATGTTTTTCCATACAATGGACTGTTTGACTTTAATTGAACATATATGAAAAGTAAATATAAATAAAAGGATTTTATATGCTTGCTACACATGATATCCAACTTTAGAATGTATATGAGGCACATTCACAGATAAGACATGAATTTTAGGGTTGATAATTTGATGACTGAACAGATACCCAGAAAATGAATCTGAAACCTTTGTTCTCCAAATGTCTGTAAATTTCAGGGAACCTTCCTCTTATGCTTACCATTCTACCTGTAATAAATAGTAAAGCTAAAAAAAAATAAAATAAAATAAAATAAAATATTCTCATTCATGCTATAAACCTTCAAAACATACTAAATGAAATAAACTAATTACAAAAGAATATTAATTGCATGATTTTATGACCTCTTTAAAAACAAATAGTACATTGAATATTATCCAAATTAAATCTCTTCCTATAGAAAAATTCCCTTAAACGTGATCAAATATATTGTATGAAAAAATTAAATTAAAAACATGAAAATACAAGATACAGGCTGGAAAAATATCTAAAACCACATATACCAAAAGAATAGTAAGTAAATATATAAAAAACCTCAATAGTTTTAAGTTTACCAGCTATATTTCTGACTGAGAATTCATATCTAGAATGTACAAAGAACTTTTAAAAAACTAAATATCAAGTAAGTAAAATAACCTATTTAAAATGGTTTATGGAAGTGAACAGAGTTTACAAAAGAAGAAATACATAGAAGCCGACTTTCCGAGGACCCACGCAGCCACCAGCCAGCCAAGATGCCCAAGCCGATCAACGTTCGGGTGACCACCATGGATGCCGAGCTGGAGTTTGCCATCCAGCCAAACACCACCGGGAAACAGCTTTTTGATCAGGTGGTAAAGACGATTGGCCTCCATGAAGTGTGGTACTTTGGTCTCCAGTATGTGGACAATAAAGGATTTCCTACCTGGTTGAAACTCGATAAAAAGGTGTCTGCACAGGACGTTTGGAAGGAGAACCCCGTCCTGTTCAAATTTCGGGCCAAGTACTACCCCGAGGATGTGGCAGAGGAGCTCATCCAGGACATCACACAAAAGCTGTTCTTCCTCCAAGTCAAGGAGGGGATCCTCAGCGACGAGATCTACTGCCCCCGGAGACAACAGTGCTCCTGGGGTCCTACGCCGTGCAGGCCAAGTTTGGAGATTATAACAAGGAAATGCACAAGTCTGGGTACCTTAGCTCTGTGCGACTGATCCCCCAGAGAGTCATGGACCAGCACAAGCTCACCAGGGACCAGTGGGAGGACCGGATCCAGGTGTGGCACGCAGAACACCAAGGGATGCTCAAGGACAGCGCTATGCTAGAATACCTGAAGATTGCCCAGGATCTGGAAATGTATGGGATCAACTATTTCGAGATCAAAAATAAAAAAAGGAACAGAACTTTGGCTTGGAGTCGATGCCCTTGGACTTAATATTTATGAGAAAGATGACAAGTTGACCCCAAAGATCAGCTTCCCTTGGAGTGAAATCAGGAACATCTCTTTCAATGACAAAAAAATTCGTCATTAAACCCATCGACAAGAAGGCACCTGACTTCATGTCCTACGCCCCACGCCTGAGAATCAATAAGCGGATCCTGCAGCTTTGCATGGGGAACCATAAGCTGTACATGCGCCGCAGGAAGCCCGACACCATCGACGTGCAGCAGATGAAGGCCCAAGCCCGGGAGGAGAAGCACCAGAAGCAGCTGGAGTGACAACAGTTAGAAACGGAGAAGAAGAGGAGAGAAACCGTGGAGAGAGACAAAGAACAGATGCTGCAGGAGAAGGAGGAGCTGATGCTTCGGCTGCAGGACTTCGAGCAGAAGACCGAGAGGGCTGAGAAAGAGCTCTCAGAGCAGATTGAGAAGGCCCTTCAGCTGGAGGAAGAGAGGAGGCGAGCCCAGGAGGAGTCTGAGCATCTGGAGGCCGACCATTTGGCTGCCTTTCGGGCCAAGGAGGAACTGGAGAGACAGGCACAGGATCAGATAAAGAGCCAGGAGCAGCTGGCGGCCGAGCTGGCAGAGTACACTGCCAGGATTGCACTGCTGAAGGAGGCTCGGGGGCACAAGGAGGACGAGGTGGAGCAGTGGCAGCACCGGGCCAGAGAAGCCCAGGACGACATGGTGATCTGCCACCTCCTCCACCCCCAGTGTACGAACCGGTGAATTACCACGTCCAAGAGGGGCTGCAGGACGAGGGTGCAGAGCCCATGGGCTACAGCGCTGAGCTCTCCAGTGAGGGCATCCTGGGTGACCCCAACGAGGAGAAGCGGATCACCGAGGCCAAGAAGAACGAGCATGTGCAGTGGCAGCTGCTGACCCTGAGTAACGAGTTGACCCAGGCCCAGGATGAGAACAAGAGGACCCACAATGACATCATCCACAACGAGAACATGCAGCAAGGTCGGAACAAGTACAAGACTCTGCGGCAGATCAGGCAGGGCAACACCAAGCAGCGGATTGATGAGTTTGAGGCCATGTAAAGGCCAGGCCACTCCGCGCCACACCACGACCCAGGGTAGAGGGCACCTCACAGCAGGGGCTGTCACCCTTGGCTCTTTAGTACTCTTAAGTCTAGAAACCCCCTTGACAGGTTCCAGT
>JAQHUG010000094.1:5393650-5407748 GCA_028555095.1 Dicrostonyx torquatus | reverse complement strand
GGAAGGCCTGGGACAAGGGGAGTAAATGTAAATTTTTCTTTTAACAAGAAAAAAAGAAAAAAAGAATAAGAGTCTATTTACCTCGTGGTTCTGGGGGCAGGGAAGTTCAAGATCATGGCATTAGCATCTGCTCATCATCTAGTAGGGCTATTTTTCTGCATAACACAGGCTAGGCTATCACAGCCAGAAACAGCAAGCTTGTTATCTTAAGCTTCTCCCCCTGTCCATATAAATGCTCTAATGCCACCATAGGGGCTCAGATCTTGGCCAGACCATGATTTGCAATGTTTAGTGCTAAATGATTGTTGTTCTTTGAGTGGAGTATGATAGATTATATCCTGTAGAAAAGAACCATTATTCCAAAGCTCAGATTTTTAATAGCTAAATGGTTCTATGAGTATAATCCTTTAATTTGGAGATTTTATCAAAATCATTTTACATAAAGTGATTTCAAATTAATTTTGGTTTGATGATTTTGTGGTAAACATTGGGAAGATTATAAATATCCTGGGATGCCACCTAGATGGCAGAGTGTCAGAATGATTGAGATGTGACCCAAAGAATGTTATTTCTTGGATAAGCAATATTATTTCCATTTTGGTCATTTATAAGAATCCTTTTATAACATGTGTGTATGAGATTATCTGATAAGGCATTTAGTTGCATAGCATCAATATAGAAAGATAGGGGGAATTAGGTAGTATTTTTCAAAACAAAGATAAGCAAAGTTGTTCTTGCTGTCTTTTTCTAATTATATGATTCCTTAATAAGGAATTCCCAGTAAGACACAGGATTTCAAATTAAGAAATAAATGGGAGTAGCTGTGATATAAGAAAAGTTAAAAAAGGACCACTGATCTATAATTTCAGTGCTCAGAATAAAGTAGTGGCAGAGAGGAAGGGTGACGAGATATGCTTCATCTTGATATCATCTCATTATCCTCTCTACAGTTCAGAAATGTCCACCCACCTGTCCTTTTCTGGCTAGCTCAATTCTTATTCCTATTATATCTACTAATGCTTAATCAAGATTTATTATAGCAGAGTCTCAAAACAGATGCCAGTCGGTCAATGTTACTTAGGTTCACTAAATGGAAGTTCAATGCAGTTAACAAACGAAATGTAATTGAAAGCCTAAAACCTTATATCTCATTTGTTTATATTACAGCTTACACTTGATACCCACTCATCATCATCTCCTTTCTACTCACAGGACACTGAAGCTAATGGAAACGTCAGAGAGAGAGAGAGAGTTTCAAACCAGGCTGATCTGGTTAAATTTGCACAATGTCTTTCAATTATCAGGGCTGACCTTAGAAACATTATACCACATGAAGCATCTCTAGTACTAGGTCCAAGGATAACACATTAAGCTACTGATTATTTAGTCAGTAAGTGAGAGTGTTTAAATACTCAGTCATTTACCTTTAGTATAATTGCTAGAGTTGAGGTCACATAAGGCAGCAGTTGCACCATTCTATAGCCATAATTCATAATTTACCATTCAATCCAGACACTTTAGTTTCATTGTCATATTTCTGAAGTAATAAATCTGTTTATCCTTAGAGAGCAGACCATTTGCACTCTTCAGAAAACGTTTTTTCACTAACTAATAAACATTCCTCAGAATCATTGGAATACCCACTAAATGTATGTTCCTATAATAGACAAATATAAAAGCAAAAAAAAAATTTAAAAAAAACAGATTTCTTTCTGAAAGGTCAGCCTAAAATTTACTTATTCACATGGTCACATGCTAAATAGAACACCTACTAAAGACAAAAGGTGTGGTAGTTTTGAATGAGACTGTGCCCATATGCTCAGCTATTTGAGCACATCGTCCCTGGTGGAAAGCATCGTTTAGCACGGTGATGCAGTCTTGCTGGAGGAAGTATGCCCTGGAGGTGAACTTTGAGCCTTCATAACTTCACTTCGAGTTTGCTCCCTCTGTTTCACATTTTTGGCTAAAGATGTGATCTCTCAGCATTTTGCTTCTGCAATGATGCTACCACTTGCTGTCATGTCTTCCAAACATGATGGTCTTATCCCTCTGGAACCATAAGCAAAAATAAACTCCATTTTTGAGCTGACTTTGAGCATGGTATTTTATCACAGAAACCAGAAAAGTAATTAATACAAGGGGACTATAGGAAACTAACCCCTGGATCTCTTCAAGATTTGACTGTCCTATCTACTTCTAGAAAATGCTTTCATGCCACAAATGGATTTATGTAAGGGTATTTAAACTTGTATCTTGTCAATCATATTATTATTTAACATAATTTCTTTATTCATTCTTTAGGAATTTCACATCATGCACCCCAATATTGCTCACCTCCCTGTCCTCCTATATCTTCTACTCACCCCTGCAGTACCTCCCAAAAGAAAATTTTAAAATATCAAACCAAACTAAAACAAGCAAGGGACAAAACAAAAAAAAAACAAAAAAATCTCTTTTCCCACCTCTCCAATGCCTCTTCATTTGTCATGATGGCATTGGGAGCCTTCATGTGTCACATAGCACACCCTTTTGTTCAATCAGCTTTACTAGCTGGTCTGGTTCAAGGCCTCTGTTTTCTGGCACACCATCACCACTGGGTCCTCATTGAAACTCCTTTCAGATATGCTGCTTTTGTCCTGAATCATGGAGATCCTGTGGGTATCCTTCCACAGGACTAATCCCTTCATGAGCTCCAGCAGGTCCTAGATGGGGTAGATGTCAGGAAGGGCCAATCCAAGGCCCAGTTGTGGGCCTGGATGGTAGCTGAGTTGGTTAGTTCTGTACTAATAGGTGCGGGTTGTGTTCCCAGCACCTGAGAGGAGCGCGGCCTTTTGTTCCCAGTGCCTGGCTCCCGGCCGCAGCTGCACGGCTAGCTTATACGCAAAATGATTACACACAAACTGTATTCATTTAAACTCTGCCTGACCCATTATCACTAGCCTCTTCTTGGTTAACTCTCACATCTTAAACTAACCCATTTCTAATAGTCTGTGTATCATCACGTGTTGTGGCTTACCAGCATGAGTCTAACCTATGTCCATTTTGGTTAGGAGCATCATGGTGTCTGGCATCTTCCCTTCTCCCCAGCCTTCCATTCTGTCTACTCCGCCCACCTAAGGGCTGTCCTATCCTATAGGCCAAGGCAGTCTCTTTATTAACCAATGAAAGCAACACAAAATACAGAAGATCCCTCCTACATCATATTTCAGGCCACTGGGGCTGCTCCCTAAAGGTGAGGAGGCAGAGCCAGCTCCCCTATGCCCATGCCAACAGAATCAGTTCTCCCTTGCCTGTAGTGAGGGCTGTGGAAATCTTTCCTGAGTGCTGGGGGAACAGCTCTCCCATAAGGGTCAGAGCCAGATCTCTTACTGCAGTGTCCAGTGAGGAACATGTCCAGCTCTACCAGAGTCAGCTTTCTAAGGATATTTAGTACAGAGCAAGCAGTCTCATTCACATCAAAAGTTCCCAATTCAACAATATTGTAAAGCAGAGTAGAAAAAAATCATGATAACAAAACTGTAACCTTGTCTTAATTTTGTCTTCTAGTAATATTACACACACAGCTCTATCTTTAAAGCACCGTAGCTTCATAGGGAAGAAAGCAAATGACTTATGTATTAGTTATATAGCTTTACATAAATCAGTTCATCTTAAGCCATCTAAATTTTATTGTAAAATGTGGATACTACTACTTTAATGAAGGGATTTCACGAGGACAAAATAAGACAGTTGTGTAAAAGCACTTTATATAAAAAATGTGCTACTCTCCATTTTCTTTGTTGTATTTACTCCAATATGTAAGGATGCAAACTCAGAATGGAACCACCACAGGTCTTTTCTGTGCTACTTCAATCCACCCTACTCTGTACCTAGATTTCCCATGTCCTCTTCCACGGTCAAGCCTGGTGAATCCTTTTGACCTTTTGATATGTCTTTTGCATAACCTGCCAAATCTAGCCCAGGTTATATAACAACGGTCCAGGCCTAGTCTAACCACTCCTGCCTGTATCTTGGCCAACTTCTAGGCTTCTGCCATTACCCACCCTATCTGCTACCAGCCACAGGCCCCTTCTGCAAGCCTCCAACAACTCCACTCAGCACCCAGATGCCCCATGTTCTCCTCCATAACCTATCTTGGTGAGTCTCCCATCCATGCCTTTCCTGCAACCCACCAGACATAGCCCTGGTCTCTCAACCAGTGCCCAGGCCTAGTTTGGACATTCCTCACCTGTACTTCAATCAACCTCTAGGTTTTCTTAGGGTCCCACACCCTGTGCCCCAGCCTAGTCTGATTATCTGTGTAGTGATATTTTGTTTGTTGTATAACAAATAAAGCATGGCTGAATATCAGAGTGTGGAGTTGAGCCACTAGTTAGCCAAGAAGACCAGGCAGTAGTGGCATACACCTTTAATTCCAGCACTCAGGAGACAGAGGCAGACAGATCTCTGTGAGTTCAAGGCCACCCTTGACTACTGAGATTGAATCTGTCTAAAAGAGAAACAGCTTACACAAAGGTGATCCCAGCACTTGGGATCCCATGCCTTTAATCCCAGCACTAGGGAGGTGGAAACAGGATTGATATGGCTGGGCAGAGAGAGGAATATAAGGCAGGGGGAGACTGGAGCTTGAAAGCAGTCTGAGGATGCAGTTTGAGGCTTCATAGAGAGAGCATTCAGTCCGAGAATCTGTGGAGACAGAATTGCCCTTTTGAGCTGACGTAGAGGTAAAAGGTTGTGGCTGGCTGTACTGCTTCTCTGATCTTCAGCATTAACCAGTACTATATCTGATTCCAGTTTTATTTATTAAGACTAATTAGAATTCGTGCTACACACCTGTGTCTGTTCCTCAGCCAACTTTCAGTCTTACAACAGTACCTGCCTTACCTGCAACCATCCACAAGTTCCTTCCACACTGTATCTAACCACCCCACCCAGTACCCAGAATTCCAGTATCTTCCTCAAGGGTATAGTTCAGTGAGTACCCCTGACCTCCAAATCCATGCTTGTTCCCCAACCCACCTGATCTACCCACAACAAATGCACCAGCCTAATCTGACCTCTCCTGCCTAAATAAGGGAGGAGCAACTAGGCTTTGTCCAGGATCCTCCCTACCTATACCCCAGCCCATGGTACTTTTCCATGCCATAACCAACCTTTGTACCAAGTGAGATCTACCCCCACACTCCAGGCTTGGAATAGGAAGCGCATGCTGCAAAGCAGTCCAGTCCCTTCTGTCCATGTGACTTCATTCCACTCACACCATTTCCAACCTCTAGACCCAAAGCATTTGAACAAACTCTCTTCTACCCCAATCTATTCTATCCATATCAGATTCGGTACTAACAAAAGAAGTCTACATGTCCAGATCTCATTACAAAAATACTAACAATATGAAAAATCGAGCCAGTATCTTCTCCCAAAAACCTGCCTGTCCTGCACAAATGTTTGCCAATGAGACTCTGATAGATGAACTCCAGGACACAGAACTTAAGAGAAGATTAATAAACTTCATCAAAGAATTCGAAGAAATTAAGGAAGACACAAAGAATCAGCTCAATGAAATTAAGGAGAAAGCTTAAAGAGAACAAAGTCAATGCCCAAGAAACACAAACATAAGGCTGATGAAAATGATGATGACGATGCATCACTTGAGAACAGAATTCAATTAGGAGATATAAATGAAGAGGACTCAAGCGAAATAAGAATAAAATTGAAAACCCCAATAACTCAACTAGAAAACTACAGGAAAACCTTACAAGTAGAATTAATCAAGCAGAAAAATAGAATATCAGGACTCAAAGATAAACTAGAAGGTCTAGGCCAAATAATAAGATTCTCTCTCATTCTCTCTCTCTCTCTCTCTCTCTCTCTCTCACACACACACACACACACACACACACACACACACACACAGGAAAGGAACACACAGGAAATGTGGGACACCATGAAAAAGCCAAACCTTGAATTATATGTGCAGATGAGAAAGAAGAATTCCAAGTCAATGCCATAGATCAGAAAACCTAAAAAAAATGGATGGATTTTTACATTCAGGCAAACCACCAAAATGAAACCAAGAAGAAGTCAACAACCTAAATTGACCAATATCTAATGAAGAGATTGAATCATTAAAAGCCTTCCAGCTTAAAAAAATCCCATGACAAGATGTATTTGAAGCAGATTTCTACCAGACCTTTAAAGATCTACAACCAATTCTTTTCAAACTGTTCAAAAGAAGAGGGAAGAGGACAAGAAGAGTCAGGCAGCAGCAAAGACCCAGTAGTAGTGGCACACACCTTTGACACTAACAGTTGGGAGGTAGATGCAGGTGGATCTCAGCGAGTCTGAGGACAACCTGGACTACAATGTGAGTTCCAGGATTACATAGTTCAAGAGCTACATAGTGAAATCCTGTCTCTAATAATAATACTAGTAATAGTAGACAAGATGAAGAAGAAGAAGGAGGAGGAGGAGAAGGAGAAGGAAAGGGAGGAGAGGAGGAGAAGAAGGAGCAAGCACTCCCAAACTTCTTCCATGAAGACAGTAACACTCTAATACACAATACAGGTAAAGCCACAACCAAAAAGAAAACAACAGGCCAATAAATAGCTCTGATATATTTACAGTAAAAAATACTTAGAAAAAATACAAACATGCATTAGAAATATTATACACCAAGACAAATTTACTTTCTCCCTTAAATGCAGGGTGGTTAAACATATGCAATTCAATAAATGTAATAAACCACTCGAATGAACATAAACACAAATTCATATGATTATGTCAATAGAGGCAGAAAAAGTCTCTGACAAAATCTTGCAGACCTTTATTATAAAAATCCTAGAAAATGTAGAACTAGAGGGAACAGTGCTAAACATACTAAAAGCTATATATGAGAAACCCTCAGCCAACATCATTCTAAATGAAAAAAAAAAAGCTTGAAGCAAACCCACTGTAAGTCAGGAACAAGACCAGGATGTCCAGTATCCCCACTCTAGGCCAATGAGATAGCTTGTGTCAAAATAAAATAAAAACAAGATGTAGAGCTCTTATGGAACTACAACCAGATTGTTCTGGCCTCCACATAGATTTACACACAAGTTCATGTACACATGGACACACACACGAGAAGGAGAGAGAAATTTCTCACACATTTAAAAAGCTGTGCTTCTCAGCCTATGGACACTTGCAAATACTTTAGTTAATACTTTCCTTCTTTATTAGTCTGGTGACAAGCTTGGTCAGTTGTAGTATAACCATAAAATCCTTAAAGTTGTGTATGTATTGTACTAATATTATCTCATTCCTGTTTAACTTTTCTAACATAACCATTTCTTTGTTGATCTTTTAAACCCGTTTTAAATGTGCTTAAGGTCTTATTGGAATGAGGCATAATATAAAATAATATTGTTACATCAAAGAAAATGCATCACACATGAATGCAGAAATATAAAAGAGGTTAGAAGCAAGTAAGGAAGGATGAGAAGCTTGGCTGATGTGATGTATGTATGTTAGTTCATTGAAAGACTGAGCTCTGTGACATTCATATTGAGAATTTATAATGAGCTAACAACAAGGAAACAAATGAAACATTTATTATAATAGCAGATTAAGACCTGAGAACATCTCTGAAATGGAACGGTCTACTGATAATCACGTGACTTAAATTATTGTACTAACCAAAATTCAATAAAGTCAAAGCTAAGCAAAATATGATGATATATGTACATTTATAATGGTTTACTGCTTATAAAGCACATGCTAGACTGTTCCTTCTTTGCTATCAAAGTCAACACTGGCAAAAAGCTGTTGCAAGCTACATTCTCCAAATCTGGATCTTTAAAGATGTGGAATTTGCTGTAATACAGAGCCTTATTACAGAATGTTTATAGAATGTTTCAATTTTCCTCTGCTGAAATTTTCTCTTGTTCGCTAAAACTCCAAGCTCTATAACGTCATCAGTCTCATCCCTTTACCCATTCTTATGCTGAGCCTCTTTTCAGACACATTGTGCAAACTTCACTTCCTTATCCCCATTCAACAATATCAAAAGAATAAGCTTCTACACCCCCTCAACTTCCTCTCTAACCCTCACCTTATTTTTGAAGTATTTCAGCTATGACGGCCACCCACTATGGGGATCATTTATTATTCTCACTCCACACTGTAACTACCAACTTGTACCTTTAGATTGTAAGTTCTTTATAGAAAGGATTATCTCTTTTGTTTAGTGCAATCAACCTATTTTAAAGCACTGTGTATACTTCCAGACTATCACTAATACGGTTCTTCCTGAGTTTCACCAGAATTATCTATTGAATTGTGTAACCTCAGCTTACTATCATTTTTCTTTCCCTGAATTATTTTGGGGCCTTCTTGCATATTTTTAAAAGTAAAAAAAAATAGCACTTCCCATTTTCAAAAGTACTATCAGCTACACATCTGAGTGTACATGCTTCATCCTGCTGTATTTCTTACAGATAAGAACATCATATTAAATACCCTTCAAGATGCTTCTCTAAAAGTATAACACAAAGCTATTTTCTTTCAAGATAATCTACAGATGATCTTTCTGCCCCAGTTTTACAGAAAAGTAACCCTGTTCCACTTGGAATTGAGCATATCAGTTACCGTTCTCTTCTGGGAAACAATTCTGGTTTTTAAAAGTAAAACCATTGATTTCCCCAGTGCAAACAGGCAAAAAAAACTTAAGATACTGATATTTATTGAATAATAAAACCCATTCTGCCAGGAATGTAAACATTTAGGGACTCAAAGTAACTTTAAAGATCAAAATGAATTAGGAGCTAACTTCAGATCTGACAGTAATAAATTCTTATGTGGACCCAGGACTCAAGTATGATCCATAATCCCCAACCTCAGCAACTGATTTCATAAGTGTACATATGGAAAAAAAAGATATGGTGGGTTTCTGATTTTTGTTTATGTTAATATTTTCTTTAAAAAAAGAAAAACGAACTTGCCCCATCTAAGCTTACAGTTAAACAAGTGCTTTGAAAAGTTTTCTAATTGCAAAGACTGTCCCTAGGTCCAAGAAACAGTTTTAAAAACATTCAAATGAGAGCAATATAAGAGAAAAGAAAGCACACAATGACAATCTATAAATTCTGACTGTTCAACTTGTTCTTTCTAAGGACATCAGAAGATGCCAGCTCTTTCTTCCTTGTCTATTAACAATCTAGTCCACACCACTGGAGCATCTCAGCATAAATTTCAATATAGCTCTTCTGAGAGATACACAATAAAAACACAGACAAATCACTTGAAAATGATGACTCCATACCCAAAAGATGCTGACAAGTTCCTATCTGTACCCACATAAAGAACATATTCCATTCAGAGATTAAACCCAGATGGAGATCTTTATAAAAGTATTTAAAACCCACTCTCCCATTAATACCTGGCAATGCAAACAAATTAGGACAGGTGTAGATTCTATCACCACTGCCTTTTACTGAGCTTCTCAGCAGTGCACAACTAACAGAAAATAAAATAAGATGTGACAGCTGAAATCAGTATGATTAAAATATGGATTATTAAAATGACATCTTGACACACTATTCACAATGGCTTCATTATGAAAGTTTAGTTTTCTGTTCACAATGCTTTACAGTACCCTCAGGGCAGAGTTAAATCTGAACATGTTGCTGCTAAGCAGCTATCACAGTATCAACTGAGATGAAGTTAGAATTTTTAGTTATAAAGAAAGAAATGTGGACTACATTAGACCCTTAATGCCTACCAGATGATAGCTTTTTATCTTCTAAAAGAAATATACTGGACTAAGACGATTTAATATTGATTATTCAGGATCATACAATCAGTATTAGCTTAAAAAGAAAGATTTCAAGTAATATTCAATCTTGGAGTTAGGTCAGCTAAGCAGATGTGAATTGTGAACTATCACATTTGGTTAACCATGGTGGTCAGTATGTCCTTTAATTATCAGATTATATCCAACACTCCCTTTAATTTCTGAAGAAACACAACTTAAGTATCCATCCTTCTTAGTTCAACAGCATCTACTAGAACCTTTTCATGGGCTACACTCTGAAAAAAATAAAACAATGTGACAATCAAAAGGACCAGAAGATTTCAAATACTAAGAAAGACAAAAGGGATTCTTATTAAATATAGATGATTGTATCACTAATTCATCTTCCGTTAGTCAACTCTCATTTTCTCAGTTTCTTTCTCACTTCTTATAATTTCACACAGGTATACTATTGTTTGAAATTTTCATACATTCATATAATGTATTTTGATCAAACCAGCCATCTACTAGAGCATGGGTGGCCTTCCAGGGGCTATATACTTGGAGAAACCTTACTCTCCCTACCCCAGCTGCCATTAACCACTGAAACTTCTCAGCTAGGGTTTGGACTGTATGGACTTGTTTCACAATGGAATTTTTCCTAGCTTTATTTTATGCCACTGTCAGTTCATGTTACACAGCTTTTTTTGCTGTTGCTGTTGTTTTGTTTGTTCATTTATTTGTTTCAAATATACAGAAAGGTTTCAGAGTCCAGAGGTATCATTACATTACGTACTTCAGGCAAAAGGTTTTCAAAGAATGCTTTTTGTCACCCACTTAAAAGTAAGTTGCCAAAATAATGCTCCACTGTTACTTCCTTTCTTATTTTAAACATTTTTGTCAGTTTCATAAATATGCATTGTGAATATATGCACCTCTCTATCATCTCTTACAACTCCCACTCCTACTTGAGTCCCTCTTCCTCTTCTACTTATGTGTCTGTGTATTCTATTCAGATAACCATAGCTGTGGTGTGTTTATGACAATGGCCATGTCATAGCCAGAAAACACCATTTCACAGTTCCCTTCCCACCATCCAGTTCTACTATTCTTTCTGGCCCCTCTTCTGCACTGTTTCCTGGATTTTGGAACTGATGACATAGATGTTCTATTTAAGAAACAAAACAGTCACTTATTCTCAGCACTTTAGTCAGTTATGAGTCTCTGTACTAACTATTGCCTTCTGCAAAAAGAAGCTTCTCTGATCAAGGTTAAGGGTAGGACCAATACACAGGCATGTAGTTCCTTTTGGAGTGGGTCCCAAGAGTGAGAACAACACTAATCTACAGGTGCAAACACATAGTTAGAAAGAACTTTGACTAAATGTCCATTTATCGAAGTATTAGTAGTAATTTCTTCCTTAGTGCCTTTGACACCCACAGCCATAAGTTTTCAACCAGTTTTACAGTACCAGGCATATATTACCTCTTGTGGAGTGGTTGTCACATATAATTATAATGTGGTTTGTTGCTCCCAAAACATTCATGTCATTATTGCATCAGTGGGCATATTCTGTATGGCAGTTCAGAATTATAGCACACAGGGTCTTTTCCTTTTTGTGTTGTTTGATATTTTCTGAGACAGAATCTTTCTGTGTAATGCCCAGGCTGCCCTTGATCTCACAGTGATCATTCTGTATCAGTTTTCCAAGCATTGGAATTAAAGACATGCTAAAGTCAAATATATATTTTAATTATTCTATTTCTAGAAATTACATTACAAACTTATGGGCTCAAAAGGAAAGAGATCTCAACGTCAAAAATAAATCAGCAAGTGATCACTGCCTAGCAGTAACAGCAAAGGCAAAAAAATAAGCTTTGTATACCTCCTCCACAATTTTTATTCATTTTCCTCTCACAACATAGTCTCTTTCTCAGATGTATGTCTTATAACCTAGCTGATACAAAATCAGGGTCAGAAAAAAACTGCTTGAATAGGTTTATTTGTAGTAATGTAGTCCATTGTACTCAGTGCAATAAAGCACCATTTCTATAAAGCATTCAAGAAAAAGAGGAAGGTATCTTTGTAATGAGATTTTACTTGAATAAAAGGCAAAATGTCTTGACTGTGAAAGTTCTCAATGCAAGAATGACTTAGAAGGAGGGTTACAAAATTTAATTCCCAAAGGCCCTTTAAAAATAAGTCATTCATCTTTCTAAAATTGTAAGATAGAGGTAAGCCTGGAGGGAGTAAGATAGATGAGACCAGTACAAACCTATATGGTCCTATAACTTTAGTATTGTCTCAGTTCTCCTGTACTGCAGAGATGGGATAAGGTAAACCTGTCACTTGTAATTACTAACCTGATTCATCAACAGATGCTGACTTTTGCCATCTGATGCTCATGAAGCACCACTTCCTAGTTCATCTAATATATAAAAAATACAATTATAAATCTTTTAGATGGGGTATTTGAAATGAGGAGGTAAAGGAAATGTTTACAAATGAAACAATATACATGATGTGTTCACAAAAGAGTTCAGAGTCACTTTTTTATATAACAATAATAAACCTAAACAGAGGTTTCTCAAACTTCATCAGTTCTTTTGAATTAATGGCTCTCCCTCTGATTACTGACTTTTCTTAACAAAAAGAAACCTTCATGAGGCCAACCAGTTTATAATTAATGTAAACCTCTGTGTGTTTCTTTGGGACTCAATGACTGTGGGACTGGGCAGGACAGAAACATCTTCCAATGTATTTGTTTTTTTCTTCATCTCACAAGATCTTTGTTAACTTTGAAAGTTGTTACCTACACACACATACACACACAACACAACACCCCACCCCCACCTAACCTCTAGGAAGGAAGAGACTAGATTTGTTCACAACTCTATCTGAAGTGATAAAAAAAACTTTAAGACCTATTTGGAGAAGGGAGAAAACAGCAGTATATCACAGTGTTACAGAAACAAACCTTTAAATGACACTTGGGTCTCCATAAGGTTGATGTTCTGAATATGATGTTTCTTCTCACACTATTTTCTACACTACCTAGTGCTTCCTTTGTTCCATCCCCAGAAAAAAATGCCTACTTTTCATTACCCAGAGACTGAACTCTCGCTTCACTGCTTTCTTTTTATTCTGGAGACACAGGTCAGGGAGTGCACACACACACACACACACACACACACACACACACACACACACACACACACAGAGAGAGAGAGAGAGAGAGAGAGAGAGAGCCTGGACTTCATGCCCCTTTGAGAGATAACAAGTCTCTCCTATTCTAAAACACCTTTATTTCTACCTCAATCCAAGTTTCATTTGTCCAAGATTTGAATTTGTAAATTCCCCTTCTTTTCTGAAAAGAAAAATACTGGAAGTCACTGTTCTGTGGTGAAATGAAATAAGTCTAAGGAAATCACCTATTAATAAAATCATACAGCAATATTTAAGAAGGTATCTGTAGGAGAAAAGAAATTAGAGTTCAGAGTTCTGGAACCTAATCTCTATGTATATTTTTCCTATATTATTATCCTTAGAAGATCTAGGTATGCTTCATTAATAGAGCAGACCAGTTTCTTTAAAGGCTTACTTGCAATATTTCCATGGCAACTTGAAGCAAACATGACTATTACTTAGTGTTCACATAAAGGAGCAGCAGTTATAATGTAAACAAAGATGAAAGCAGGGAAAAAGAAAATGAGAACACATGAAGAATAAGTAAAAGAATCGGAAAATAGAAGGGGCATAAGAGGGAAAGGGAGAAGTAGAGGCAGCTGAAAGGAAAGGACTAAGGGAGGGGGAAGGAGGAATAGAGGATCTTGATATTTCACAATTTAGCTTTTAATGACAGAATATTTCTGGGCACTCAATATTTTGGAACACTGATAAGTCAGTTCCATTAGTGAAGCATTCAGCATTTTATTTGTAAAATACTAAAGGGTCTCTTCTTCTTAATGAGAAGAGGCTGCTTTGATGTACCAAGCAGCCGGAGAGAAAGGGTTTTGAAGTATAAAACCATGTATTTACTTCCTTGCTTTCTTAGTTTCTTTTGTGATAGTTGTCATTAAAGGTTAGTTAATGGAAGGGAGGAAGCAAAATCTATCAATCTCTCCAGCTCTCCGACCCATACCCCCCAGAAAACAACATCAACTATAAGAATGTCATTCAATGAAAATCGATCCTTGTCTATCACCATGCACAAAACTCAAGTCTAAATGGATTAAAGACCTCAATATAAATCCGACTACACTGAACCTCATAGAAGAGAAAGTGGGAAGTAGCCTGCAATACATGGGCACAGGAGATCACTTCCTA
>JAQHUG010000094.1:5355490-5377724 GCA_028555095.1 Dicrostonyx torquatus | reverse complement strand
TCTATCTTTCTTTCTTTCTTTCTTTCTTTCTTTCTTTCTTTCTTTCTTTCTTTCTTTGGTTGTTGTTGTTTTGATTTTTTTTGTTTTTTTCCAAGACAGGGTTTCTCTGTTGCTTTTGGAGCCTCTCCTGGAACTTGTTCTGTAGATCAAACTAGCCTCAAACTCATAAGGATCTGCCTGCCTCTGCCTCCCGAGTGCTGAGATTAAAGCTCTTGGGAGGTATGCAGCCACCACCACCCAGCTGCATACCTTTCTAAGAGCAAATATTAAGGTGTATTGTAGATATATTCCATATTTTCTTGATCTATCTATTAACAAACATTTTGGACAGCTTCCAGCTCTTTACCACTGTGAATACTGCTGCTACAAATGTGGATATGAAAACTTTTAAAGATATTGTTGGGGTTGCTGGATCACATCATGGTTTCCTATATTTATTTATTTTTTTGAGAAATTTTCTTCATGTTTTCCATAATAACTGCATTGCTTTATAATTCCACTAGCAGTGTATTAAATGGATATGGTAAACTTTTGTAAGAATTGAAATCATAGAAAGGATGTTCTCTAACCATAATGAAATTAAACTCAAAATAAATATAAAATAGAGTCCCTACTTCTTAACTAGTTGGCAATTTAAAAAATATGCACGCAAATAACCTATAGACCAAAAAGAAAACCCTCTAAGGCAAAATTTTAAAATACATTGAGCCAAGTGAAAATGAAAATTTAGCTGAGGGTGTAGCTCAGTGGCAGAGTGTACAAGGCCCAGGGTTCAATCTGTAGTATCAAAATTAACTAAAACATTCCTTACTAGAAAAAAAGATAAATTAAACCCAAAGATAACAGAAGAAAGATAAAAGTGGGAATCAATGAAACTGTTTGTGTCAGTTATTTGCCTGTTTTTAATCAAACCAATAGCTAGTCCTTTGCAGTGTGTGAGAGGGGAGTGGGGAATCAGTAAAACTGAGATGCTGCAGCCTGGCCAGAAAATAGGACAGAAGACAAACTATAAGCATCAAAAATAAGAAGAAACATCATGCTTGACCTTGCAGAAATTTAAGAGAAAGGACCATAGATAACTTTATGCCTGGAAATTGGTAAAAAAAAAAAAAAAAAGGACAGAACATATTTCTTTCAAAGTCACATACTGTCAAGGGTCCCTGCAATGAATTGGGATGATATGAGAGCAGTTTTATAGCTTTCTTAAAATTTGGTTTGTTAGAACAATTCTAGCAAGAAAAAAATTCCAAGCCTAGCAACTTCACTGATGAATTCTATCAAACTTTTAAATAATAACCTCTCAAAACTTGTAGGAAAAAGCATTACAAGGAAGTTAAAGAACAACATCACTTGTGAATGTAGATGTGAAAGGTTTCAGTAAAATATTCAAAATTAAACAATGTAACACACTATTTAACAGGATGAAAAAGAAGAGAGATGATCCCTCAATCTCAATAAGTCCAAAGCATATTTGACTAAATTCAACATACATCTTTTTAAAATTTATTTTTAGTTTTTATTATTTATAACTTTAATAGTTTTTTTCTCCATTGATTTTTATAGACTTGGGTAGGAAACTTGTGAATTTTCTAACTTTCATGAGCTTCTACAGCAGTTTAAGTTTCATTGCTTTTCTGAAGTTGGTCATTTTCTTGAGGTTCCCTCTTCCTTCCAGGAATGAATATTTCCTTTCATTTTAGAGGATGTATCTACTCAACAGTTGCATTTGTGCTAAACCTACCACATGGAGAGCAAAAGCAGGAGAATGGTGAATGAAAAGCCACCCTGGATGCATAGTGAATGTAAAGACAATCTGAACTATAGGAAATTCTAATGAAAATAAATAAAAGCAGAGCCTATAGGGGTGGCACAATAGATAAAGCATTTGCTGCTCAAGTGTGAGAACCTAAGTTTGAATTCCCAGAACCCAGAAAAGCCAGATAGAATAGTGTGTGTCTGTAATCCCAGGTCTCCTATTGTGAGATGAGAAAGGATACAGGAGAATCCTTGAAATTTATGGGTCCGTTAGCACAGCATCATATAAGAGACTAATCTCAATCAAGGAGGAAGGTTAGAATCAACAACCAAATTTGTTATTTGACATGTTCTCCATACATGTTATAGCATGCATATGTGTATGTATGCGTGCACACAGTTTTTAAAAAGCAATTCAAATGAATAAAAAATCCATTTATTTTTTATAATAATTCCTAAATGATTTTAATAAAGAGTTATAATGAATTGTTTAAAAAACATACACACTACTCATCTTTATTAAATTTTTATCTACTACTGAAAGAAGACATAAGAATTGTTATACTCTGAAGACTTTATAGACATTAAGTCTTGTTATCTTTTTAATAACATGATGCTATTACTGTTCTCAATGGAAAGGGTAAGTAATTTCCATACGTCACACAACAGGTAGAATGTGAGCAGTCATCAATTTCTAGAATGTTAACATTCATATTTAGCTACCTTTTAAATATCATCAGTTGACAGTAATTGTTTAATATTATTTCTAAACACAATAGATAACTAACACAGAAATAGTTATATAACTCTTTTTCTTTCTCCACCATACAGAAGAAACTAAGCAGTCTCCTGAATATAATTCCTTCAACTGCAAACATGTTTCTATATTATTACTAATTCTATATGAATACATAAGATTTCAAATAGATACTCTTACCAAAAATTCTTTGTAATTTATATTTATAAAACTTTTATATTTGTGCATTGACTTACGTTTTACACTATTTTTGATTCTAACACTGTGAAGATTCTGTAATACCATTATTTAATTTTATATTTTACTTCTTAAATTGTGTCAGTGGTTTTTATTTCTATCACAACACATTTAACACCATACTACTTCTATTCATACATATATAAAAGTGGATGAAGTATTGGATTTAATAGAATACATGATCTATTTTAACAAATTAATTGGGTTTTCATATAATGTTCCCACTTTATGCTCTCATGCACAATGTTAAACTAGTTTTTCATTGTGAGTTTGAATGAATATGTGAGTGTGGTGGTGTTTGTACTATATGCACACACATGTGAGGATAGGTACATGTAGCTGTGTGTGCACAGGCCAAGCAACACCACCAAGTATCCTGCTCTGTCACTCTCCACTTTATTTCCTCCAGAGAGGGCTTCTCACTGAATCTAGAGCTAGGCTGGAGGTCCATAATCTACAGTGACCTAAGTGTTCAGATTAGTGAAAATAGGGAAAAATAATAAAATAAGCCCAAAAACGAAAAAGATTTGTTTATTTTGGTAATTTCAGAAGTCAATATGAAGCTAGTTTCTTTGGGAGGAGAATCAATATAAATGACAATCCTTCAACTATATAAATGAAGAAAAATGGAAAGAACTTACAAGTGACTATATCAAAACTGAAAATAAGTCTCATATGACCCATTTTGTAGATGTTTAAAAATTAAATGATGTCTATGAAGAATAAATCAACCAATTTTTTGAAAGACACAAAATAACAGCACTATTTCATGCATAACCTGAACAATCCTATATCTAGTAAGCAATGTATAGTTATAACTGAACAGCAAAGGTAATGCCAGGTTGACACAGCTTCACTGGAAAATTCAACAAAACATTTAAATAAAATTAATATGCAGCAAAATTCACCAACTTTAAGTGAAAATGTTGATGTGATTTGACCTATATGTATATATTCTCAAGATAAAAATTAGAAAATTGATATCTAGGAGTTATGCTTATTCATTTACCTTATATTAAAGAAAGAAATGTCCTATATGTAATATTGATTTTCATTATGTTCTACTGATCAAAAGTCACAAAATGTAGATATTTCATCAACTACAGCACTCAAATCATCAGATAATTTCTTTTTCCAACATCACTTTCTGAGCACCTCTTGAGTATGTGTGACTAAATCAAGGTTTCTTTCCCAAAGAACAGACTAGTTATGAATGTAAACTCGTAGTTTTCAATGAGTTCCCAAAGAGGCAGAATTTAAAAATTTTAAGACTGGAGAGGATTTAAAAGGTAACAGTCTGTCATGGTGAAACACGCTTTGGATTCCAGAACTCACAAAGTAGAGGCAGGTGGATCTCTGTGAGTTTGAGGCCAGCCTGGCCTGGTCTACCTAGTAAGTTCAAAAAAAGTCCCAGTAAATAAATAAATAAATAAATAAATAAATGGCAAAATAATACTATCACTTCCATTCATACCTTGCCTGGCATCTCAAAGTACTAAGACAGAATGCTTACTCTCCTCATACCTCAAGAGCTCATTCTTCCATTTCTATCTTAGTAAATGACACTGAACCTACCTATGATGCTGTCTATCACCTTCCTACCAAGTAATAGCCTTTCATGCATTGAGAACCTTCCTCCAAACTCACTTTCAGGACAGGGTCACTGACTAATTAATAAATGTGTTCACTCAGAAATATTTATTAAGCACCTAGTACACCTAGGTACTATGGATACCACAGTAAACAAAAGAAAATCTACCGCTTCACAGAGCTCTTTCATTCTAAGGAGACAACATAAACAAGTAAGTGTAAGAATGTAAATATTGATAAATTATATGAAGAAAAATAATGCAGGATAAATATGGTTTATGAGTGGGAGAGTTTCATATGCTAGAAGAATTTGTTGAGGAAAGATATTTGTGATTTTAGGAGAAAACCAAAAGAAATAAGAAAGCAGACCATTTGGCGCTCACCTCTGTGGAGAGGAAGACAAATAAAATACAAACATCCAAATCTACAACATGTTTGGCAAGTTTAGCTGGTACTAAGAACAAAGAATGGAATAGTAGAAAATGACAAAAAAAAAAGGTAACTGCAGATCACATTAAAGACTGTTAATTTCATTATCATACAATGGGAGTGAAAGCAGGACATGACATTGATTTTTAAAGGATCATTCCAGCAGCTATATGGAGATTAGAATGAAATAGGAGGTAATAGTGGAAATTAGGGAGCTATGAAATCAATGTACATCAAGTATGTTGATTTATACCAAATTAGTAGCAGAGGACATAAAAAGCCATATGGAAAGTATTTATAATATTAAGTTAATAAAACTGCTAGGGCATTGACTAGACTATGGGGGATGGGGAAAACTGGTTTATAATTGCTGGAACAGGGTTCTTTTGATGGAAATGGAAATGGAATGTGGTGCACAGGAGGAGGAGTTGGCTTTAGATAAAAGCATGGACAGTTCACATAAAGTAACAGGAGAGAAATTTGGCACAGAAGCAGGCATGTAAGTATGAAAGGAGGAAATGTGAAGGCTCACTACTGATTGCTTTCTCTTTTGCAGTAGAAAGAAATCTGGAGCCAGGAATGAAAAGGAGAGATTTGTTGGAGAAAAGCTGTAAAACACTCATCCAAACATAGTCACTATGTCTTCACCTCTGTATCAATTTCCACCCAGCTCTGTTAATTTTGCTTGGTTTGTGTATGTTCTTAGGATTCTTTCCTCATTAAATCCTCACTTTGAATGATAGAAACACTCATAGAAGTAATTTACTAAGGAGAGAATGATAAACCATTCATTTTCTTATAGGAGAAACTTCCAATCCAAGAAGTGACGATGTGGTCTATCTATTACCTCTGTCATGCCTCTCAAATCTCCACACACATACACCCCATTGCCATTTCCCTCATCTCTTCTTAATTGGGCCCTTGCATCAGTATCGAAGCTCTTTATTTCTTCATACCCCTCTCCAGAAAATTACCAAAACACTGTCAATACAAGTTTATGTAGCACTCTCACTTGATCTATCACTACATCTCTTTTTCTTGCCTTATACCCTGTACCTAGCCACATAAAATAACATTTGATCCCTGATTACAACAGATCTGTCAGTTACCTTGTGTTCCTATATACTGTTTTCTATTCCTGGAGTGCATATCTTCTAATCATTAGAGACTTGGCTCAAATGTCACCTTCTCGGCAGAACCCAAGGAAAAAGTAACCTCAATTTTGCTTGCCTGTGTCACCTCTAGTAGTCATCTTACCACATCAAAAGCATTCAGGTGCATAGCTTCCCCATCACTCATCTTTTATCACAAGCTTTTAGTACAGAGCCTGGCACATAGAACAACAATAGAAGTTTATTGAATTGAATTAATTGACTGTTAGAAACAAAAATAAGCCAAAAATATAAGTTGACATTAACTAGTTATTAAAAAAATACCCTATACTACAATAAGTCTGTGGATATATATGTACATATATATATATGTAAGTTAAATAGAAGTTCTCAACAAGTGGACCTGGGGTCGAATTAACTTTTCACAGGGGTTGCCTAGGACCACCAGAAAACACAGATATTTACATTACGATTAATAACAGTAGCAAAATTACAGTTACAAAGTAGCAAGATAATTTTATGGGTGTCACTATGGCATGTAAAACTGTATTAAAGGGTCACAGAATTAGGAAGGCTGAGAACCATAGACTTTAATGAAACTTTCTCATCTGGGCTGACAATATCCAAGAGACAAGACTCCATAACAAAACTCCCAAAACCAGGCATGAGAAGCCCTCTTTAGAGTTATTGGTCAGGGTTGTCCAAGGGACTCCCAAAACATACAGGCTATTGTTATTGCCATAGATTGTCTACCAGAAGTAGAAGGTAAATCCCTAATCCTGAAGACAGTATGTACTTAAGACACATGGCCCAGAGGCCCCTGAGCTTGAACAGACACAGATCTGAATGCCTCCTTCCCAATGACTCATTTTCATGGTACCAGAAAGTGCCATGAAATCTTCCACAAGAGGGAAGCAATCAATTTTAAAGGCCTAGACTTAAGTGCAGACAAAAATGGTGAAATAAAACCTAAAAGAAAAGGCATGGTCCAGTCCACACCCCTCCATTTTCACCAAGCCTATAAACAATGAATAGAATAAAAACTCACAAAAGTTGTTAGAGAAGATATTGTTCTAGAATATAAATATCTATACATTTCAGCTCAAGATAATATAAGCACCTCAAGAACAATAAAGAACAAATATGCTATTTGACTTTGTAGTTTGTGACTTAATTAGTATAGTAACTCTACAAGAGAACTGTATTTCCTTTAAATTCGAGGAAACTAAGACTCAGAGAATCAGAAAACAAATATAATATACTCAATAAGAAAGAAAAATGGCAAAGTTTGAGGTAGACTGGTTATCTATTATCTCTATACTATTTGGCTGAGTAGATTTGGCATGGATTCCCAACAAGGACACCTATAAGAACCAATAAACTATTTGGATTCATTCTCCTTTTCTTATATTCATACATATTCTCCCCCCGAACACCTCCTACCTTTCTCTCTTGCCCCCTTTTTCCTTCCCTTCCTGAGACCAATTTAGCAATGTTTCTTTTCCATGCTAAGTTAGAACTCTTGAGCTCAAGCAATACTCCCAAGTTACACAATTGTGTCAAACTTTTTCAGTGTGTGTGTGTGTGTGTGTGTGTGTGTGTGTGTGTGTGTAGGGGGGTACATTTCCTCTTTTTCTTGGTTCTTCAGTCAGAATATTTTTATTGATCTGTCTTAAAGTTGACTAATCAACCTTTTCTTGAGTTGTAGATTTAATCTACTGTTAAATGCATGTAACAAATCATGTATTTGACTTATCTTCACTTCCAGAATTTGCTTTCATTTTTATTGTTGTTTACTGAATGTTTGCATTCTCTAAAAATTTATATATTGAAATTCTAACCCAAAATGCAATGGTATTAGTAAAGTCCTTTAGTCATAAAGACCCTCCCAGCACTTTGGAGGTAGAGGCAGGCAGATCTCTGTGAGTTGGAGACCAGCCAGGTCTACAACTAGAGAGTTCCAGAACAGCCACAGCTACACAGGGAAACCCTTTCTCAAAAAATCAGATGAACAATCAAATAATGACCCTCCTAAATGGAATTAATCCCCTTACTTAAAAAGAAGCCTAAGATATCATTTTCTTTCCATCTATATAACAGAAACAAGGAGGATGATCAACAATGAATCAGGAAGAGTGCCTTCAGGAGATTCCAAATCTACTAGCACCTCTGTCTGAGAGTCTCTGGAATTGTGCTCTAATCAGGTTTTTGTTGCTGAAGCTACCCAGTTTGTAGTACTATGTCATGGCAGCCCTAGAAGATTAATGCACCTGGTAAACCCAGTGACTTCTTATTCATGTTGTATATTGGATTTAAAACTTAATCAAGCTCAGTACGTTATTATTGTCCTCCAGAGATTTACTTCACTTATAGCAAGTGGCAAGGGACAAACTCACCTTAGTCCTACCTAAGACTAAGCTAATTCAAAGTTGTACTTTAGTCTTTGAGGAGAATGGTATTTTTCCAGTTCATCCCTACTCCTAGAGTTTAGCCCTTTGGGGATCCCAACTGAATAATTGGGGTAATTATTCAGGGTCCCTCCTCTTTGGCAGGCTCTGAACTCTAATTTCTGTCTCCCCAACATTATGGAATTACTGAAAGCTCTGCTTAGCTGCTGAGATTTACATCTGCTGCTTTGTTTAGCTTTTCCAACTTCTTTGTCCTGTCCCACTTATAAATCAGGAAATGTTCCAAGAAAAAATAATACAAAATACTGGACTGGACTCATTGTACTTTCTTTTTCTTTGGCAATTTGAAAGCTGAACTTTGAATCATCAGGATATATCTTAACTCTATTTTGTATCTCCATAGCCCTGTAAGTTTTTCTGTTTTACTACTTTTAGTTTAGTTCCTTGGTTTCTTTGTCCATACTACTTCCACTGGCAAATGCTCTGAAGGAGACATAGTCACATTATATTTTTTTTTCTAGAATCTTGACACCCTTCTTTCTTTGGTAACTCTCAGATGCCTTCAAACAGAGAAGGCAGTACATGTATACTATAGAATAATAGTAAGCATGAGAAATGACTGTTCATTTGGTATGACTGGTGCTAGGTCAATAATAGGGTATAGTCGGACATAAAGGAAAAAACTCAGGAAGAATTCTGTATGTAGAAGATGTTAGCTCTATTTTTCAAAATTTTGTTCAGGTAGTAAATGGCATCCCTAGATGTGGAAATCTACCACACATTCAGTCAAATTTCTGGAGAATGTAACAACAGAAATTAAAGTCCTGCAGAGATGGATCCGAGGTTAAAAGCATTGACTGCTCTTCCAAAGGATCCAGGTTTGATTCCAGGCACCCACATGGAGGATCACATCTGTCTGTAATACCAATGCCATGGGATGTGACACCCTCTTCTGGCCTCTGAGGATACCAAGCACATACGTGGTATATAGACATACATGTAGCACAGACATACATATAGGCAAGATATCTATACACGTAAAAATAAAATATTTTTTACAAAAACAACTGAAATTTAGGTTTTTCTGAAGTCAAAAGCTTATAAATTCAAAGGCAGCATTATCATGCATACAAAAATTACTAGGTCTTGAAGCCAAGTCTTTGGATCATTGACTATTTTATAGAAAATTGAAATAAATATTCTAAAACAATACTTATAAATACTGTGTGGCCAAGAATGTAAAGGTTGAATATCCAAGTATCATTTCTAAGGCCTATAAACAAGTTCAATAAGTGGCATGAGTTATACATTTTCACGGAAGTGATCTGTACACTTTTTCTCAACAACACTATCATCTAAGAACAATGTATTAAATACTTACTTGTAATACTGAATATCCAGTAAGTCAGAAAGCACTTTTCTACTTTGTGAATTTAAAATCTAAAATGCCAACAACAAAGATAACTGTCCCACAAAGATACCAAGACAGCAGCATAAAACATGATCTATGCCTCAGGGAACTGTCACTTCCATGACACCCAGGTCAGCAGAGTTTAATGAAGGAGGTAAAATTTCTAGCTCTTTCAAGATGACAACAGAGAAATGCTTTGGCAGACAAAGAAGAAAGCATTCTCTACGCATGACACAAATGTAAACAGTCAGAAAATAAAAGTTGGGCACACAGGAAAGCCATAATATGCTTCTCTATGAATACCGAGTCAGAAACCCAGGCCTGCTGGCATAAACCTGTAAACCCAGTACATAGGGACTGAGGAATGACAATCCTAAGTTTGAGGCCAGCTTATTCTACATGATTGAACACTGTCTTTAAAAGAGCATGAACAGCTTTAGTAGCTATACCACTGAACAGACATGTTCCCCCAAAGCAACCATTGACCATCAATGTCCCCCTGTGGACAGGTGAGGCCTCATGAGCTTCTCCCCCACCCATAATGAAATGCTGACAGACTCTCATCAAGACAAACAAACAAAAAAATCCCATAAAAGTAGGAGGGAGGGAGGGAAGATGAGGGGATGAAAGTAACTAAAATGTCTGAAACTTAAAAATTAAAAAAACAAAAATGGACCATGAATGGCCTAAAATGAACAAGGAAATCAGGTGACTGAACATCTCAAGCTTCTAATTCAGGCAAAAGGAATCAACTCATTTCATCTATCTTTTTGTGGGGAAGGGTATAGTTCTGTAAGGTAGCATAAAGCACCCACAACCACTACTAATTAAATCTTTTTTCTTACTAACAACTGATGAACACTTTACACTCATATAAAATTATAACTAGAAATCAGCTCACCGAAGAAATCTTACAGAAAGCCAAATATCAAGCTACTGCACATTGGCATTTCATAGCACCGGGAAGGAACACACTAGACCTTGTACTTTTTCTTTTAGATTACTGATACCAGAATCTAAATTACTCAAACTGCAATTTTGTTGCAACAGCAGTTCTGGCCTTCAAAAACAATCTAGAACATTGGAAGGTTAGGGTTAGCAAGACCTAAGTTCTAAATATTTGCTAAAGCCTGACAACAGCTTATATTTGGATTACTATTCTCCCCAAGGGGAGGATGGAGCATTAAAAAAATAAGTGAAAGATATCAGGAAAGGCTGATTCCCCGAAGAAAGTACATATCCTTAAGATTACATAATACTGCCAGAAGTAACTGAACTACAGCAGAAAAATTTCAAACACATTCCAACATGCCTCTAATTAAGATAGTTTTGGGAGGTTCCAGAATTATAGCTATCAAACATGAAACTTAAAGAATTTACTAAGATTAAAAAGATTACCAGCTTTAACTCAAGGAAAAGTGTACTGGAAGAAATATGTTACTTGAATTCTTATAAATAGACAATTTTAGCCTTCCTGTAACTGCTATTATTTTAGGTGCAATAATTAGTGATAAATACCTGAATTAAAACATGTCATAAACTGCACAAAATATAATACTATTACCTATATTCAGAAGGTTCAAACTAAATCTCTGATAGATTTCATTTGTAAAAGAATGCGGATGTACTACCACCAGACACTTATTTAAAATATGTCAAGAAGTACAGGTAAGACATAATGAAGTGTCTAACAAGCAAAAAATTTTGCAGCATGTAGAAGCAAGCTGGGTACCCACACAAGGTATGTATTTTGAAATATTTATGGATGGTTAACCAGAAAGGCTAATTTAACACCTACACATCAATTCCATGGAGACTGGGCTGTAAAATATTTGCATTTACTGCTCAGTAAGAAAATCAGCAGCAGCACTGTATTAAGAGTGTCAGTTGTAATTAGGTAAAATTTCACAATTTAAAAGATATGCAATCTTCTTCCCTGAGAACTTTAATTTATATAACCTAACTGGAAGTCTCTCAAAACTGAATTGAGCACAATACAATCACAAAGAAGAAACAACGGGTATCAAAAGAAACAACAGTAAAAGTTTTCTACAATCTTAGATTTTAAAAATACATGAAAACAGTCAGAATGTTTTGTGTCACACTGCTCAACATATAGTATCTCGTTTAATCTTAATATAAACTATGAAGTTGATACGCTTAGTAGCAGCAGTGTTGCTTCTACTTTACAGATGATGAAATAAGCTCAGAGGTTAACAGCAGGCCCCAAAGCACACAACTACAGAGAATGGTACAGGTCAGATCCAAATGCAAGATTTTCTACCTCTCAGGTCCATCTACATAACTCTGTGGATGTAATGGCATAGATCTAGCCAATGATAATTACAAGAGTGGCATGTGTCTGCAAAACACATAAAAAAAGTCAAAATGACCTGAGCTGCACAAAGAGACATCCTGAAGATAATAAAAAGGAATTCCAAATTGTAATCAGTAACAATGTTAGGTGACAGAGAAACTAAAATGATTCAATTTCTGTATTATTTCCATATGGACTCTGTTAACAAAATTCAGGACAGGAAAGGGTGCAAGCAGCATTCATAGAAGGAAATAAAATAAATAAAATTAAATAAATTCCAGGATATAGAAAAGACCTTGGGCTAAGATTTTCAAACTACTGTCTAGACAGTAATGTGAATAATGAGACAGGGGCAAGAGTCTGGAAAGAGGTACACATACACCTGATTTTTTTCTTAAAAGTCATATCTTCAAACTGGGGAATGTAACAACAATTCTGGGTAGGTTCTATAGAACATATTATTTCATAAAAATCTGCTCTGAGTAAGATAGTGTTTTTCCCTGCTCATCTCTGCTAAACACCAGAGAAAAATAAATAACTTTGAAGACTAATAAGAATATGAGCTGGACTGGAAATGAGAAAAACAGCACAATAATAATAGGTCTTATGAACACTAACACACAGAAAAAGAATGCCCATACATGGTGTTTCCAGCTGTTTTAATTGGTGTTAGTTCTGTATGACAATGTCTTACTATGTAATAGACTGACTTCATACTTCCTAATACTCCTGCCTCAGCCTCCCAAGTTCTGAGATTATAAACATACCTGGTATTCCTGAATCCCCGACTCTATCAACAAAAGTCAATATAGGGAGGGGCTTGCTTCTCTCCTAAATGAAACAATACTCCTGTGATATGAGATGAGAGAACACTCTTTAGCACTAGCAAAAAACAGCTAGAATAAGGAGCTAGGGAGATACACTCTCTTCTACCATTCACAGACCTCCTCTAGAGTGGGTAAGCAGTTCGTCCTAAAGTGCCCAAATGTCTCTACCTCTACCAAAGAGGGAAGATGGAACCCAAGACAGGACGTGTGCCAAGCAAAGAGACCTAGTTCTTAAATGTTTCTTTACCTCACAAATCCAAGTCCTTCTTCTTTTGCCTATACATAATGGAGCAGAATATGATGAGAAAAATGGTGGAGTATTTCACCATGCTACTTCTTCTTCCAGAGATGTTCAGGATCATGCCTGAGGAAATTTTCCACCACTAAGTGGGAAACTCAGCAGCATCAGAAAGACGAGCAAATGAAAATGTCAAAGGTAAGGAAAATTAAGCTGCCATCGGAATCACAATTCAAAAATGTAGCCCACAGCCAATCTAATAAACATAACTAATATTATTGCTAAACTAAATGTAAGTAGATAATTTGCTAAAGGTGCAATAGTACTTAGTATTTCTTATCAAAGCATCCATTATATAATAAAAAAATCCTAGCAGATATTCCAAGCAATGACAAAATAAAAATAACACTTGATGGAGAAAGGGCAATCAACTAGAATCAACACTGGGACAAATCACATTGGAATTATTTGACAAAACTTCAAAGCACCTATCATAAAAATGTTTCATTACCAACTATAAATTCTCTGGAAATTAATGAAAATAATAAACACCTCATTAAAGATATAAATATAATAAGAAGAACCAAAAAGTCTGCACATGAAAATATAATGATTGACGTTTAAAAAGTTGTTAGTGGAAGGCTCAATTCTATAATGGAAATGACAAAGGACAGAATTAGTAGACTTTTGGAGAAAAGAGTAGCAGTTACCAATCTAAGCAATAGAAACAGAGACTGAAAAAAAACCAAAATGATCATGGCCTAAGGTACATATGAATCAACAACAAATCCAATATTAGTATAATTGGAGTTTCAAAATGAGAGGTGAAAGCATAAGGAGCTGATGGTATATTCAAAGAAACCACTTAGCGAATTTTCAAAATTTGGTACAAGACGCACATCCAGAAAACTGAGTGAATTCCATATCATATTAATTCAAAAGCATTCATTCTGGAACACAATATAATTAAAATTTTGTAAACCTATGACAAACAATTGTAAAAAGAAAACAGAAAGAAATGTGCATTGACTATATGGAAACACCAGTTCAAAAGACTGGGGATTTTTGTTCTGAAACTGAAGGCCAGAAGAAAAGTGATAACAAAATCTTTTAAGTTGTGAAAGCAAACAACTGTCAACCATGAATTCTGTATCTGGTAAAACTCCGTTAGGGGTATAGGGGAAATAAAAATATTTTCAGATAAAGGAAAACTAAAAGAATTTATTGCTAGAAGAACCAGCCTTCAAGAGTATCTTTAAACAGAAGGTAAACTATAAAAGAAGGATCTAGGAGCACCAGAAAAAAAGAAGAAATAAATTCAGAAAGAATAAACATAGTTACCCTTTTTCTCTTGAGTTTTACATCTTTTGAGTTTCATATCTTTGGAAACAAAATTATAATACTGAAAACAAAAATATTTAAAACTGGCTCATCAGGTAAGGAAACTTTCCAACAAAATTGATGACATGCATTCTCTCCTTGGGACCAACATAGTGGAAGGAGAGAACTGACTTCTGCAAGATGTCCTCTGATCTCCACATATATGCTGTGGTACACACATGCACTCACATACACTAAATCAATCAATCAATATTTTAAATTAAAAAATCACAAAGGACCTTATAATGAGGTTAAATATTAGGTAAAAATTACCTAAATACGCTACTATTTTATATATATATATATATAATCTGTATAATATATGTATATAACATCTGTATAATATATATCTGACATATATACATAGATACATATACACACAAACGCCCATACCAGCAAGAACAAAAATGATGCAAGGAGATATACACAAAGGCCCTATGAACCAAACTGAAAATGTTCAAGTAATTCACAAGAAGACAAGAAAAATAAAAGAGAGAGACTAGAAACAGAGAAAAAAAAGCAAAAAAAATGAAAGCCTGGTGTGGTGGCAGTGAACCTTTCACCCATCTACAAGGGAGGCTAAGGAATGAATACTGGGAATTTCAGGTCAGGCTGGGCTAAATAATGCAACCTGGGTCTTAAGAACAAAGATAACAGCAACAACAATAGGGATGATGATGACAGCAATAATAATAATGAATAGCACACATAAGCATCACAAAATGTCAATAATTTCCATAAGTGAAAATGGTTTAGATTACCCAGTTAAAAGACAGAGATTGGCAGAGAGGGATAAAAAGAAAAGGCCGTGTATGGTTTAGATAGACTTACGTTTTTTTGGTATGTATTTTACAGTCTCACTATGTAGCCTATGTATGAATAAACTTTCTGTGTAGCTCTAGCAGACCACAATCCTGTGATTCTTATGCCTTAGCTTCCAAGCTCTGGGAACAGAGGCATATATCACCACACCCAGCTCAAATATGCATTCTTTAGAAGAAACTAACTTCAAATTCAATGAAGTAGACAAATAAAAAGTAAAATAATTGAAAAAATAATACATGAACATTTTTACTGGCTAATTTGGCAAAATATATACATTAATAATTTTACTATTTAATAATAAAATAATGTTTAATAAAATCACTATTTTTAATTTTATTTTTGATAGTACAACATTTCTTCCCTCTATTTCCTCCCTCCAAACACTCCCATGTATCCCTCCCGACTCTCCTTCAAATTCAAGGCCTCTTTTTTCAGTAATTATTATTGCATGCATATATGTATATATATATATTCTTTAATGTAAGATTTTCAGTTCATGTAATATTACTTGTATATATAATTTTAGGGATGACCATTTGAGTCTAGACAACTTAAAGCATACCTATTAATTGTCCAGTATTTAAACATTTTAAATTGTCGTAGGAGGCTGCTCATTCATCCCAGGCACGCAGAACTGAAATAATCAGAAAGAAACTATTCTAATTAAATCACTACTTGGTCCAATAGCTCTAGCTTCTTATTGGCTAACTCTTACATATTAATTTAACTCATCTCCATTAATCTGCATATTGCCACGTGGTTGTGGCTTACTTGGTAAAGTTCCCAGTGTCTGTCTCCAGCGGGCTACATGGCTTCTCTCTGACTCTGCCCTTCTTTCTCCCAGAATTCAGTTTAGTTTTCCCTGCCTAGCTGTTCCCCTATAGCTCTGCTATAGGCCCAAAGCAGTTTCTTTATTAACCAATGACATTCACAGCATGCAGAGGGGAATCCCACATCATTAAATAAGGAAAATGGCTATGTAAATATAAGATAAAATGAACTTCAGAAGAAAGAAAACTTACAAAGTAATAAAAGATGAATGTCCTAAAGTGTACGTGCAGCAAACAACAGAGTTCAAGCACACAAAAATCAAAGACTGATAGAATTGAATGTAGAATTAGACATTCAAAATTATATTATGAAGTTTCACATACCCTGGTCCACAAATAGAAGCTGTTCCTAAATCCACTGTCCCAGCCCAGTCTGAGGAACCCCACCCATGCTATTCCCAACCTCCATACTTGGGTCAGAATGCACATTATGTTCTTCAGCCCAGTCTTCTGTGTCCACATCAGACAATCAATATAAGAGACCCAGATATCATCACAAATATAAAAGTAACATGAAAGAGAAAAACCATATGTCTCTCCCCAAATCACCAGCCTTAAAAACTGTTCTCAAATGAAATCTCTACATGAACCCTAGGATACAGATCTTGAAAAATCATGAACTTCATCAAAGGATTCAGGGAGTTTAAGTAAGAAAAAAAATCAAACATCTTAATCAACTCCAAAAGAATAAATGCCTGATGTGGGATTTATCTCTGTATGCTGTGATTACCATTGAGAAATAAAGGAACTGCTTTGGGCCTATAACAGAGCTATAGGGAAACAGAGCTAGGCAGGGAAAACTAAGGTGATTGCTGGGAGAAAGAAGACAGAGTCAGAGAAAAACATGTAGCCCCATGGAAGCCAGACAGAACTTTACCTGATAAGCCACAGTCACATGGTGATACACAGATTAAAAGAAATAAGTTAAATTAATATGTAAGAGTCAGCCAAGAAGAAGTTAGAGCTAATGGGTCAAGCAGAGATTTAATTAATATTATTTCTGTGTGATTAGGTCGATTCTGGGCAGCCGGGACAAACAAGTGGTCCTGTCTCCTCCTACAAATGCCTGGGTGATTGATGCTCAAGAAAACACAAAAACACAAGGCTGAATGAGATGACAAAGGCAATTCATTATTTGAAAACTGAATTCAATAAGGAGACAGAAACACTAAAAGGAACTCAACCTGAAATGAAAATGGGTTTGAAAAACCCAATAGCACAATTAGAAAATTAAGGTATAAGTAGAATGCATCAAGTAAAATACAGAACATCAAGACGTTCAAGACAATAAAATACAGGATCTGTTACAAGGAGAGGGGGCCCTTTGTTTGTCCCGACCACCTGGCTAGCTTACACCTGAAATAACCGCACAGAAACTGTATTCATTAAAACACTGCTTGGCCCATTAGCTCTAGTTTATTATTGGCTAATTCTTACATCCTAATTTAACTCATTTTTAATAATCTGTGTATTGCCACGTGACTATGGCTTACCAGCAAGATTCTAACCAGCGTCTGTCTTAGGCAGAAGATCCATGGGGTCTCCCACTCTGCCCTTCTTCCCAGCATTCAGTTCTGTCTTCTCCGCCTACCTAAGTTCTGCCCTATAAGGCCCAAAGCAGTTTTTTTTTTATTCATTTAACCAATGAAAGCAACATATGAACAGAAGAACCTCCTACACCAAAGATCCAAACAAAATAAGATCTATAGCACTTCCAAAAAAACCTAACCATTAAAGATAGCTATTGCTCCAGGAATAAAATATTAAAAACAAAAGATAGTAAAAGAAAATGAAAGTATGATTAAAGTATTACTGTTTCTGATATCTAACAAACTTCAAACTAGAAATAAAGAAGTTCTCTTCATATTGACAAAAGGGGCATTTAATAGATATTACAATTTAAGTATACATACTCCAAACATAGATGAATCCAATTTCATAAAACAAACATCAAATGATAGTGGGCAACACCTACCCTATTCTCACACTCTCACCAAGAGATAGGTCAAGCCAACAAAATGTAAACAAAGAAACACGAAGAGTTAAATGACACCATATAACAAATGGACATAATAGATATCTACAGAACATTCCATCTAAACTCTGAAATATACATTCTCTTCAGCATTTTATACAACTTTTCTAGAATGTATCAAATATTAGTATACAAGACAAGTCCCAACAAGCAGTTAAATTGAAATAACTTATGGTACCCTATCTGCCATAAAGAAATAAAGCTAAAAATCAACAGCAAGAGAAACTATAGAATATACACAAACTTCTATAGAATGGACAACATACTACAAAATTATGACTTGACCACTGAAGAAATCAAACGGGAAATCAGAATTTTCTATACATGAATAATAATGAAAATATAAAACACCAAAACCAATGGGATACAATGAAAGAACTCTAAAAGAAAAGTTTCCAATCGCAAGTGTCTTTAATTTAGAACCATAGAGACCTGGAACACATAATGTAAAGGTGCATATGAGGTACTTAGAAGAACATAAATGAGCCAAACTCAAAATCAGTAGATATAAATAAATGATTCAGATCAGGGGAGAAATTAATGAACTAGAAATGAGAATAAAAAACACTCAAAATCAATGACCTAAAAAGTCAGTCCTTTGATAAGATAAACAAGATAGACAAAGCCATAGTCAAACTGAGCAAGAGAGAAAGAGACAGGATTCAAATTAATAAAATTAGAGACAAGAAAGGAGATATTAAAATAAATATTAATGAAATTCAGAAAAACATATGCATATACCTTAAAACTTATATTTCATTAAATTTTAAAATGTAAAAGAAATGTGAATTTCTAGATGCATATTACCTACCAAAGTTAAACCAAGATGAGTTACAGAATTTCAGTAGATGTTAAAGCAGCATGACTGAAACAGTAATTAAAAAAAAATGCCACCTACAAAAACACAGGCCCAGATGAATTAACTGCTTAATTCTACCAGAACTCCAAAGAGCTAACACTAATATTCCTCCAATAAATCCATAAAAATAGGTGGGAGAAACACCACAGAACTATTTCAAAAGAGCCAGTATTATTTTGTTATCAAAACCAGATAAAGACACAATCAAAAGACTAATTTCCTTAAGGAACATAGATGAAAAAAATTCTCAATGAAATACTTGCAAACCAAATTCAAGCATACATCAAGAAAATCATTCAGCATGATCAAGTTGGCTTCATTCCAGAGATGCAGGGATGGTTCAACATCTGAAAATAAATAAATATAATACATCATATAAATGGTCTTAAGGTCAGAAATCACAAGATTGTCTCAACAGATGCAGATTAAGTCCTTGGCAAAAATCCAACACCTCTTTATGATAAAAGTCCTGAAAAGTCAAGGAATAGAAGCAATATGTCACAATATAATAAATTCCATTAACAGAAAATTTACAGCCAGTTATGCTAAAAGAAGAAAAATTCAAAAATATTTCCATTAAGATCAGGTGTATATGATCTCCACTCCTACTCAGTATAGTGCTAGAAGTCTAGTAGAGCAACATGACAAAAAAGAGAAATAAAATGATACAAACAGGAAACTTCTAGAGCTGACATTTCCAGAAAAGTGTCAGGATACAAAATTAACATACAAATTTCAGGAGCCTTCATATATAACACACAGCCAGATACGACAACTCCTTCTCTAGGACCTAACCTAGTGAGTATGCCTGATTCTTCCCTCCACACATACTCCCCAAAAACCAGCTCTACATCCACAATAGCTTCAAGGTTGAGAATGGTTCAGATGATCCAGCCTCACAGAATACTCCAGGCAGGACTTTACCATAATCCTAAATTTTCTCAGGGTTCACCAAAGATTACCAGTACCCCAAATCAGAAGGAAGTAGCCTAGAAATCTACATCCACATTCCCAAAAAATAGATTATGGATGATTGTCTTTGTTTAACAGGTTTGGTTACAAATTGATATTGGTCATAGTCAATCTCTTTCTAAAGAAGAAAGGGAATAGGATATAGATATATAAGATAAAAAGTAGATTATTGGATCTACTCTGGAAAGAAATAAGGGAGGATATAGATATGATTATAAAAAGATAGATTATTGACTCTACTTTTAAAATGCAAATATTAGTTTTAAATGTGTCACATTGGATTGTATTTTTGCATATTGCATACAAATTTTGTATATTGATACAAATTTATGATTCATTTTATTAGTACATATTGTACATACATTTTTTACTCTTGTTCAAGGTATTATACCTATACAATGCATTTAGCAATATAATGCAAATTTCTAGTACTTGAAAATTATTATTATCAACTGTTTAGAATAATCAGGAAATACATGTTAGTAATTAATTACCTATTATAATCAAACTTGTAGTCACATTAGGTATGTTTTCAAGGTCAAACAAAGATATATTTTAGATAAACATGTCATCTTCAAACACTTCAGATATCTACAGAGTATGGTATTTAGATGTTTTAATAATATAGGTTCTTTTTATGATAATGAGACATGTCTGCTCCTGGTAGCACTAATCTACTTCATAGAAGATAATAGGCATCGAAGAAACTCCACATGAAGATTACTTTCTTTATGGCCAAAAGACAAGAAAATGTCCTTGGCTCTACTGCTGACAGTATTATGCTGTCCTAACTGGACCAGCAGGACACATAAGAGTGTGACTGTCAAACACTGTCAAGACAAGGTGAGACAGTCCGTCAGAATATCCTGCTTCATGGAAAAGTCTGTTGAATATTTTAGACCCATAGGTTGAAGACGGATGCCCCAACATTACAGAGGAAATTTCTGTGACTATCCAGGAATCCAGCTGTTTCTGTCATTCTTCACATTTTTTGGAAGTTGCTTACTTGCAATTCCTGCTTACTCAGTAATATTTCCTTCTTAGGTCTCTGAGAATTAAAGATTAGATAGTTATAGTTTTCCTTGTTTACCATATGCAGAAAGCAAGTTATGATAGAATGTCAATTAGGTACAAGACTTTGAAATTATAAGGTAAATAATGGAGTATTTTCTCTCAATTTCTCAAATGCAAATGGACTGGATATTGTTGATGTATTTATTGCCTGTATATATTATATATAGCAAAAGTACTTATCATATATAGTTTTTCTTATATTAGTTTTAGCCTTCTTTATTTTAGACAAAAAACTGGGAAATATAGTGGTATGTTATTTATGTTTTAATAAATAAAGCTTGCCTGAAGATCGGTGAAAAGCAGTCACACTAGTCAACCATATAGGCCAGGCAGTGATTGCATACACCTTTAATCTCAGCAGGCACACTAGTTAGCCATAGAGGCCAGACAGTGGTTCACACCTTTAATCCCAGCACTAGAGAGGAATATAAGACAGGAGGAGACAGGTTTCAGGCTCAATCTTCAGTCTGAAGATTCGTAGAGACAGGATCTCTCTCATTATGGTCTGAGGTAGAGGTAAGGGCCAGTGGCTGTCTGCTTTGTTTTTTTTTCTGATCTTCAGCTTGAACCCCAATATCTGTCTCTGGGTTTTTATTATTCATGTTACATCATATCTTTAATCCACCTAAGCCATTAAAAAACCTCAAGGTCCAACCTGCTCAGACATTCTCTCCTCAAATCTAACCTGTTTTTGTCCACATCAGACATAGAACCAATAAAAGAAGTACACATGCCCAGCTTTCATCATAGCAATACAAACAGCATAAAAGATCAAGCCTCTATGTCCTCTTAAAAACCTACCAGTTCAGAAGAAATGACTGCCAATGAGAATTACCTAGATGAGCCCAAGGACATAAAAATTTTAAAAAAAATCATAAACTGCATCAAAAATTCAAGGAATTTAAAGAAGACTTACGAAACTAAAGAAAAAGAACTTAAAGATGAAAGATAATAAATAATCTCACATACTTATGATAGGTTGATAGAAATGATGAAGACAATCCAGGACATGGGAATGAAATTTGGCAAAAAGACAGAAACACTGAAGAGGAATCAAGCTGAAATGAAGATGGAATAAGGAAAAAAACCCTCAGCGGAAAAAAATAATGACGTCTTGAATTTTGCATGCAAATGGATGGAAATAGAAAACTCCATCCTTAGCGAGATATCCCAAACCC
>JAQHUG010000094.1:5317085-5330223 GCA_028555095.1 Dicrostonyx torquatus | reverse complement strand
TGGCTTTCTAGGGTATCTTTGAGGTATTTATTCATTTCTTCTAACTTTTTGTTAGTCTTCTCATCTCTTTCATCTATTTCTTTAAAGGAGTTTTTCACCTCTTCTTTAATGGCCTCTATTAGTTTCATAAGGTTACATTTAAAATCGATTTCTTCTACTTCTTCCGGATTAGGTTGCTCAGGTCTTTTTGTTGTCTTCTCCGGTGGGGGATGCTAGATCGGAAGCCCTCTCCAAGGGCCTGCCACACTCTGCCGGGCCCTTCTCCTCTGGTCTCATGTCAACTCTTTATTCATCTATCAGAAACCTGAAGTGTCCCAATTTAAACATGATGCAGCTGCCCAGCTGACATGCTCTCTGCCCATCAATAATATTTTTTAAAAAGTCAACAGATTTAAGTTTAGATAGTCCATATCCTGAAATTCCAAATGAAGTCTAAGAATGTTTCAATGGACTGTTGTTTATAATATCCAGATGAACCAAAGAAAATAAATTATTTTGACAAAGGCTCTTTACAATTTTTTAAGTACTACACATAAATTAGCATAGTAATTTTTTATAACTCTGTTAAAGCACCCGTATTTTATACATGTGAAAATTGAACTTCAGAAGTTGAACAATCCCCTTGAGCTCATATTGCTAATAAAGTACATAAGTTAGTAGTGCACACCCCTTAAAAATAACTTTTTTCATCTATTCAGAAGTTGTCTATATCTCATGGAAAGAAAAAACATCTCCTGGTTGGAGTTAGGGTTACTGGTAAGATTAAAGGGACACTATTGGCATGGAACCTGGAGTATGGAGTATTTTTCTGTCATTAGAATTACATCTGTATTTTATAATCTACTTTTATCAGACAGGGCTACAGATGACCTATCAAAATCTAATAAATAATCCCATTTTCCATTTCAATTATTCCCACTTCACATGTTAAATACAAGGCAAAGTCAGTGATAGAGCTACACTAGCTGGCCTGGCACCTGTGAAGTAACGTGCCATCAAATTTTCTTCCCTTCCGGAAGATAAAAAATACCTAGGCCAAATATTGAGCTCATCTCTTGCATCACAATGGACAGCAGAATTGAATTACTATTTCCAAAAGGAAATAACTTTTTATTGATAAACATTTAGAAGTAAAGTATTCTTATTTTCTCAAATAAAAGCAATAAATCTACAGACCTATGAAAGAGGTTAGGCCAAAGGATACTGAGTAAGAAGAGAATGCAAATCCTGATAACAGAGTATAGAAACATGTAATAGAAAGTTAAAAATTGATCAATCTGCTTTCCTTTACTCAAACAGATTGTATATCACAATCTGAAGTGAGTTTTGGTAACTGTAAAACTTCTTATTCTTTATTATAATACTATAAAGTTATCAAAAAGATAACAGGGCTTTACTAAAATGCTACTTTTATATCCTATAGAGATATAACAATTGATAAGTACAGATTAACAGGGAAGAGGGGGAGATAGCAGCTAGGGGGACTAGAATAATCAGAATACACTGTGTGTGTGAATGTGTGTATGTGTGTAGTTGTCAAAAACAAATTAATCACTTAAAAAGCAACAAATAAGTGTATTTAATAGGAAAATTACAAAGCAAAAATGCTGAAATTACTAAAATTCAAAATGGAGGGAGCATTGCTACAGACCACACAGATATTTAGGACTATAAAGGAATAACTTGAACTCTATGTACAGAAATTAGGCAACCAAAATGAAATAGAAATTTTCCTAGAAAGACAAAAAACTGATAAAACTTATCTAATAAGTAAAATAAAATATGGACAGCTCTTCGGGAAAGAAAGAAATTCAATTACAATCCAAAATTTTCTGACGTCGGTTTCACTGATGAACTCCAGTAAAAGATTACAGTTACGACTCATCAACTCTTTAAAGAACTGTTAAGAGGTAAAAAATTTTCTACCTTATTCTATAAGTCTATTATTACAGTGACACCCAAATCAGACAAAGTCAATACAAGAAAAATGAATATGGTCATAAAAATCCTCAACAAAATACTTTGGGATTTTTCATTTGTTTTCCTTGAGGTTTTTTAGGGTTTTTTTGTTTCTTTTTTTTTTTTGAGATGGGGTCTCACTCTATAGTCCAGACAGGCCCAATAGTAATAACTCTCTGATCTCAGCTTCCCATATTCTGGGATAACAAGTTTAAGGCATCACACCATCACTGATGTACTTTAAAACTGAATCCAGCCATACGTAAAATGATTATATATATATATATATATATATGAATTACATATATGATTATATATATTCATATATATATATATATGGTAGGATTTATCTCCAGGTTGCAAGTTCTGTTTATTAAAAAAAAATTAGCCAATGCAACATACCATAGATTAAAAAATAAATCAATAAACACTTAAATAGACACATTTTAAAATGTTGAGAAAATTAAATATCCTTAGCTAGGTATGGTAAAACATGCCTACAACCCTAGCACTAGAAGGCTGAAGTAGGAGGATCATGAGTTTGAAGCTATCCTGGGCTAAAAAGCAAGACACTGTAAGGAAAATTTCAGCATCCACTCTAATGACTAAAAAGAAGACATATATAATGAATTAAGAATGGTGCACCTTCTTAATCCATACACATAAAATAAAACTGTAACACAAGTAATAAAAACCCAGAGATAGAAATTGGGGTTCGCCGGGTGGTGGTGGTGCACACCTTTAATCACAGCACTCGGGAGGCAGAAGCAGGCAGCGCTCTGTGAGTTCGAGGCCATCCTGGTCTACAGAGCAAGTTCTAGGACAGGCTCCAAAAGTACAGAGAAACCCTGTCTTGAAAAAACAAAAGAAAATAAAGGAACCCGAAAACCAGAAAAGCAAAACAGCCAAGCCACTAGAAAAGTTTTACCTCTACCAAGGCTGGGCGATTGCAGACTAAGCAGACAGAGCCTCTCTCTCCTCCCATTTTATATTCCCTCTAGTGCTGGGATCAAGAGCATATGATTCCCTAGTACTGGGATTAAAGGTGTAGGCCACCACCACCTAGATTTGTTTCTGCACTGATCTTGTGTAGCCCAGGGTGGCCTTGAACTCATAGAGATCCATCTGACTCTGTCTCCCAAATCCTGGGATTAAAGATGTATGCCACCATTACCTGACCTCTAGTGGTCTTAGATTTTCCTGTGGTCTTCAGGAAAGATTTATTTATCAAAACACAAATTATATACCACTACAAAAACACTTTAATCCACACATATAAAATAAAATTATGGAAAGAAACTTCCTTAGATGGCTGAAAAATATCTCTAGGAAAGACCCCAAGCTAACATCATACTGAATACTAAAGACTAGTTGCTTTCCCCCTTAATGAGACAGGGATGTGTGTTCGTATGACTTCTATTCTGTATACCATTATTAGCTATTAAACCAAGCAATAACAATAATAAAACAGGTATCCATTTTAGAATAAATATCATGTCTTTTCAGACGACAAAAGTATTAGAGAAAAACTAAGTATTCAACTTTTTAAAAATTACCAAAGGTAATAAAGGAATTCAGAAAGTCTGAAAGTCAATGTTGAAAAAAAAATCTGTATTTCTAAACATGCAATGAACTATCAGAAAATAATGGTATTATAGGGCTGGGGATGAAGCTCAGTGCTGAAACTCTTGCTTTGCAAATGCAAGAACCTAACTAAGTTCGATCTCCAGTTCCATCAAAATCAAACCTATTTATAATAACATCAAATACAAAACAAATTCCATAAAAATAATTTTGCAAATTGTTTTGCATTATAACCTAAATTGATATACAGAGGCAAAACAACCAACTAAAATCTCAGAATCATTATAGAAATTGACAAGCTGACTTAAAAAATCATACTGAAATTCAAGAGGCACAGAACACCAAAAACAGTCATGATTATAAAAGAAAAGAAAAGAAAAAATTTAGAGGACACAGACTTCTGATATCAAAAGTAAGTACAAACTACAAAGTAGGGCTGGAGAGATGGCTCAAGGTTTCAGAGCACTGGTTGATCTTCCCCGTAGAGCCTGGGTTTGAATCACAGCACCCACATGGTGGCTCAGAACTGTTTGCTACTCCAGTTCCAGAGAATCTGGTACCTTCTTCTGGCTTCCATGGGTACCAGACACACACATGGTAAAGACATATGTGCAGACAAAATACCCATACATGTAAAATTAAAACTTTTAAAAAGCTACAAGTGTAGGCTTGAGAGATCACTCAGTGGTTAGGAGCACATATTGCTTTTACAGAAGATCCAAATTCAACTCCCAGCACTTATTCAGGATCTTATGCCTCTGGTCTGTGCAGGGCACCATATACTTGTAGCAGTGGCATATACTCACAAAAGCACACACATAACACGTAACTAAAAATACATCTTAGAAAAACTACAAAGTAATCAAAACTGTAATACTGTCATAAAATATATCCATATCCATATACAGGGTCTGAAGAGATGATTCTGTGGTTGAGAGTGTATACTGCTTCCTCAGAAGATAAGTTAGGCTCCTGGGCACCCACATCAGGGGCTCACATTTGCCTATAGTTCCAGCTTCAGGGCATCCAACATCTCTGCTTTCTGCAACACCAGTATTCATGTGTGCACACCCACACACAGACACACTTTTTTAAAAAAAATTATACATTTTAAACAAATCATATATGTCAGCCACACCCAAATAAGAATACATATATTGGAGAAGTAGAACTGAGAGTGCAGAAACAAGCTCTCACATTTACAATTAATTATGTTTTTACAAAGATACCAAGACAACTCAAGAGGAGAAAAAAATCATCAAACAAATGGTGCTGGTACAACTGTAGCAAAACAATGACTATGGACATAATTTCATTACTTTTCTTATTGCTGTCACAAAACACCTGACAAGAGACTCATAAAGAAAGAAGAATTATTTATTTTGGCACAGTTTAGGGATGCAGTCCATTGTAGTGAGAAAATCAAAGTGGCAGACCAGGTAAAAGTGGCTCAACACACTGTATTGAGCCAGGAAGTAGGGAGAAACAAATGCTGGTGCTTAGTTCACATTCTCCTTCATATTCAGTCTGGAGCCCCAGCCAAAGGATAGGCCCAACCACATTCAGTGAGTCTCTTCCCTGATCTTTCAAACTTTTCTGAAAACACCTTCATAGACATAGCCTAAGATACTTCCAGGGTGATCCTAAATCCCACTAAGTTGACAACAAAGATTAACTATCACAGATACCTCATAATATACTATATATACATATATATACACATACATATACATATATATGAATGATGAATTGCAGCTAGGTACAATGATATACCTGTAACTCCAGCACTTAGGCGGATGATGCAGATCTTAAGTTCAGTGCCACCTTAGACTACATAGCTAGATCCTGTCTCAAAACAATGCTGCTGCTGCCTCTGCTGCTGTTGTTGCTGTTGTTGCTCCTGCTACTGATAATGATGATGATGAAAAGTTCTAAATGTATGAGCTAAAACTACAAAACATTTTGAAGTTCCAAAATTATAGCTCAATCAAAACTATATGCTCCAATTGAAAAACAGGTAGAAAATTTAAAAATAAACTTATCCCAGGAACACACACAGACAGACAATTCTTGCAAGAAAGGATGCTCTACATCTTTATCATTTACAGAATACACATGAAAACCACAAGGGAAGTACTATCTTGGACTCACTGAAATGGATATAATAAAAAATCAACAACAACATGAAATTAGCCAATTGTAACAATGCATGCTAGTAATATACAAGCACTTGGGAAGCTATAACAAACGACAGGCATAAATTCAAGGCCAGTTTCCAGAACACAGTGGATGTGAGGGCAGCCTAGGCTATATAATAGCAAGATCATATCTCAGAAGAAAAGAAAATGGTGTGGTGTATTTAGAACATCCACTTATAAAACAATCTGACAGTCCCTAAAAAATCAAACATAGACTAGCTGTGGTAGCTCACACCTTTAATCCCAGCACTCCAGAAGCAAATGCAGGTGGATCTCTGTAAATTTGAAGCCAACCTGTTCTACACAGTAAGCTTCAGGCTAGCCAGGCCTACATTGTGAGACTCTTTGTCTCAAAAAAGAAAAAGCAAACAGGGTTACCACATGGACTAGTAATTCTATTCATAGGTATGCAGTGAAGAGAAATGAAAAAATATCCACAAAAACATATATATATATTTATATTTATATATATATATAAATGTGCATAGCAGCACACTATTAACAATAGTTAAAAGTGGAAACAGCCCAAATGCCCATTCACTAATGATTGGACAAGCAAAGTGTGGTATATCTGTATCATAGAATATTAATTTATATAAATACTAAGTTAAAATAGCAATTACATACCATTTAAACAAAATATCCACAATATTCAAAGCTATAGAAGCAAAAAGTCTATCCATGGTTCCCTTAGGGAAATCAGAAGATGAAGGAAGTAACTACTTATGGACATGAGTTTGTTGTTATTACTTTAAGTTTATAATGATGTTTCTACAACTTGTGAATTTGCTAAAAATAATTCAAATTATTCAGTTTCAATGAGTAAATTGCATGGTACTAAATATCTTAATGAACTGTTGTATTTTTAAGTAGGAGTGGAGAAAACTGCTAGGACTTTGACTTGGATTGAGGCAGCAGAGATAAATTATACAAATGGCTATTGTAGTCTTACCATCATTCAGGAAAAGAAATGCCATTTAATTTAACAATGTTATTACTGATGCAGAAGAATGTACAGTTACTTGTCATTAAGATGCTACTTTTGTTAACATGCCATTGGTTTATTGTTATTATTATTATGTTTTAATTTTAAGTTTATTTTATGTATATAAGTGTTTTGCCTGTATGTATTTCTGTACACCGTATACATTCCTGGCATCCGAGGAGGCCAGAAAAGCGTTGTGAGTCCCCTGGAACTGGAGTTAAGGAAGGTTGTGTGCTGCCATAAGGGTCCTGGGAATCAAACTCTCAAACTCGTGTCCTTTAGAGGATCAGCCAGTGCTCTTGACCCCTGAGCCATCTTTCCAGCCCCTATTGTTATTTTTAAAATAAATTTTAAAGTTATTTTTAGAGATTATAAGTAACTTCAAATTCAACACTAAAATAATACACTGATATAATATACACATTCTTCTGAACTTTCTTCAGTTTTACTCTGCAGTTTGTAGAGAATATAGCACTTCATTTTGTTTTGTTTGAGATAGAGATTTATTTTGTTATATTGATCAGATTGATCTTGAATTCACAATCTTTCTTCCTCAGCACCCCCAAGTTCTGGGATGACAGACATATCATCTAGCTTGAGTTCAACAATACTTGATCATCATTGGTAACCATTAAAACTCTTTTCTGGCCAGTGAGATGGCTTAGCCAGTAAAGGTAATGTCCACGAAGCCTAATTAAGGGCCTGACTTCAATTCTTGGAATCTGTATAGTGGAAGACCTTCACACATGCATTTTGGCACATACACAACACACACACACACACACACACACACACACACATACACATGCATGCACACATAAACACAAATAGATGTAAAATAATGATAATAATAATAATAAACAACTTTTTCTGACCTCTTTAAGATAGAAAACCACAGAGAAACATTTCAGTGGTATGTTAGAAACTTATTTATCTTATTTTTAAAAGTAGATAAAATTTTTTCTCAATATTTCAAATAATGTCTTAATTTTTTATTTCACTGTAATTAGATTTTTACAATGTATCACAAAATAACTTGACATACTACCTCCAGAAATCAAAGTTAATTCATGTTTTGAAATGCTTATTCCAAATTACCTCGTTCCTAAATCTATTTATTACACTAAACTCTTCATCATAAAGGTATAGGCATTATCGGCTAATAAAGCATAACATCTGAATAAATGTTCCCGTGAAATCATTTGCTGTAATCTTGCTGCCACACAAAATATATTTGATAACTGTCTCCAAGGGAAAACAAAATTAGTTGAATAATTTATTTCAAATATAGGAGCTATTTAGTAGCACAGTAGCTTTACAATTAAATTTTAGGCTTCTCCATGATTCAGAAACATATCATCTGTAAACAATTTCATTTCAGGAAATTTTCTTGGTTCTCTCTCTCCTTGTTGTCATTGAAAAGACTTTTAGGAAAATGCAGTTTTCAGAGTAAAATTAAACAAGGAAGGACTACTGTCAGACTATTAGTCACATCTACATTCTGATGCCCATAAAAAGTGAAATACAGAAAAACAAAGATGTTTAAATTGACAAAACTGGCTTCATATTTTCATTCTCAGAGCTAAAGAACTACAACTTTTCTCCATTCTCCTGCAAGCTAATACTGTCTCTGGATTCTGGTGGGTAGAGATATACAGCCAGACAGCATCTAATCAAATTCCAGACCACAGTCACTAAATAAATGAGCAAAGCTAAACAAATGGCATTCCTTATCAAATAAACACTAACATGATTGAGCATACAGCATTTCAATCAGTCAACATCTGTTCTATAATCGTATTTCCTATGTTATAAACGTAGTGTGAATGAACAATTCATTTTTATGGATTTACTGCCTCATGCTGCCTTACCATTGCATTTCAATTCTAGTTAGAGGGACTGGAACAGAAAGGTATGTATAAAAAGCAGGAAAAGCTTGTTTATTTAACTCAGGAATGAGTTATCTGTCTTGCTAAATATGGGTTTACTATTTTATGTACAAAATGATCTGTAATTTAATCCTTTGGATGATGAACATCTGAACATTTACTACCTATTATTTATCTCATTAATAGAATATAATACATTTAATAGATTTTAAATAAATTAGTTTCATTAATAATAATAATGAACATCAATTCATTGATCACTATATTGTTATAACACACTGATGCTCTCAAGGTCTATTTAAGCTACATGGGGGCTATTGGTTCCACAATGCTGTAAGTCCTTGACCTGGTTTTTAATTTTTTTGTCTCTTTGATTGGAGTCAGCTGTCTCTCCCTCATACTCTCTTCTGTGAACCTTCTTCGCATTTCTAATTTGCCTCTCCACAGATGTTAGCTAGTAAATCTAATAATGATTATTTAAGAGTAATGATGAGTACATAAATTATGAGTACTTGAGGAGCTTACCCTACAAGTACATGAGATTAAGTACATATATCTTATACCATATATTTTATCATCTGCACAAAAGCTATTTTTCTCCATTTGGGCTCTTAGGTGAACACTTATTAGAATATTAAATTTCAGCTGTATATTATCATATTTGACAAACTTTCCCTTTCACTGACTTAAAAAAAATTTGTGATCTATCACAAATCCTCAAACCACTTATAGGTTTGGTAAAGACAAATTTACTCCTTCTGTAATTGCAAATAGTCTTTCTAAGCTTTAATACTTAGGGTACCTGAAAAGTAGATTGCCTAGAGATTTAATTCTTTGGAAACATGACTTAGAAATCTAAAAATTCATATAAAACTAAGTATATAAATAGAAGAATGAATTCAATTCAATTCAATCAGCAAAAGTTTATTGAGCATCCACCATATTCAAGGCATTATGCTAACACCACGGGGAATACAAAATAGTAAGACACAGAACGTGCTTTAAGATCTTGATATCTAGTAAGCAAGATTAGATACAAATGACTAAGATGAAAGGCAATGAAAAGTATAGGATGTAAGAAAAGAATAAACAAGATATTACAGGAATTCAGAGAAATGAGAGGTTAAATTTAGTTTGGGGAAAGGATCAGAAAAATCACAGAGTGTTCTATGGAATAAATGTCATTCATGATGAGCTTTGTAGGTTCATAAGGTTCTTAAGAAAATATGGAGAAGTGGCCACAATAGCAGGACTCTCAGGCCAAGGAAACTGCAATCATTTATTCACTAACCGTTCTTACTTGCAACACACTATTGTAGGCACAGGAAATAGAGCAGCAAACAAAAGAGATAAAGTCCTCACCTACATGGACCTGGTATTACAGTGACTCTAGGAAGAAGATAATGAATATTAATAATAGTGGCAATAAGAGCTAACAACTTTGAGCACTAAACATGTGTCAGACAATGTTGAATTGCTCTATACATATAAACTCATTTAATTCTCAAACATTTCTATGAAGTAGATGACTATTATCTTTATTTTACTGATAGAAACTGAGAGGTCAAAGTAAAGTACACCAAAATACAGTAAGAAATAGAGACATAATTAACTTGGAATGCAGCTAGAGTGTATGTTCTTAACCATTATGTTATTTCAAATAAGCATAATTTATAACTGGAGGTGTTGATAAACACTCACTTCAGAGAGACAGCAAACCATTTTATCTGGAATACACATGGGACTAATAAAAGATAAAGCTGATTAAATAGGTTGATCTCATTTATGAAAGGTTTAAATGCAAAGTAAAAGAGTCTGCCTAATGAGTTATCTAAGTGCAATTAGAAACCAAAGATCTGAAACAGAATATGACTAGTGATTCACTTTATTGAGGATGTATTGGAGTAAGGGGAGAGGATGATCAGATTGACCACTGAACATTTACCCAGAATATTGGCACAGCCCAAGTAAAAAGGTAATTAAAAACTACAACAGAACAGAGTAGAGCTGAATTAAGTACTATGGGAATTTTAGGAGAGTCAATAAAAATAAAGTAGTTGAATAACTCCTCTGGGTTTAAGTGGGTTATACCTCTAATCCTAGCACTTGTGGGGCTGAAGTAGGAGGATAATCACGATTTTGACTAGCCTGGGCTACATAAGTGAATTCTAAGACAGCCTGGCTAGAGTAAGACACTGCCTCAAAAATAGGAGAGGGGAGAGGGAGAGAGGAAGAGAGGAAGAGAGAGAGGAAAAACTCAAGTTGAAAAACTCAAGATTTTTTTTTTCACTTCAGAACACAATCTTGAAGTCACCTTTATGCCCTTCTTTACTCTTAAATCTCACATTTTAACAATATTTAATAAGGAATCCAACAGCCTTTCATTGTTAATACCTTGGTCCAAACCATCATCATCATCACCTTAATGGCTTCAACAGCCTCCTTACTTGCTTTCTGCCTCTACCCTTGACCTGACACAATCTAGTCTCAACACAGTAGCTACAGATACACTGATAATAAAATAAGTCCAGTCAACTCATTCCTTTGCCTCAAACTCTCCAGTGGCTTCCCATTTCACTGACAGCACAATACCCAAAACTTCACAAGATCTGATTCTTTCACTTCGCATCTGATGCCCCTTACTACTTTTCCTTTTGCTCATTCTAATTCATTAACACTAAAACCTTTATACCTGCCAGTCCTGCCTGGATTGCACCCTCATTCTCTTCCAGTCTGTGGACTTCTCTTCTGACTACCTTCAAATCTTTGCCCAAACATTACTTTCTAGGTTAGCTTCCCTAAACTACCTAACCCAATTGTGCACACATGTATACCCTGATTTTACTTTCCCTAATTCAACATATATCTTATCTGACATTCTGCATGCCTTACTTTCATTCTTGAATATCTTTCCTCATTAGAATATCATCTCTATTTTTCCAGGATTTTTTGTTGTTGTGCTTCTGCTATAACCTTGGGCCTAGCACATGGTAATTCTCTAAAAATATTTGTTGGATGAAAGAATTATACAAACAAAAATGTAAAAATTAAAAACCCATAGGTCAAAGAATTCATGTAATACAACAACCAGTAGAACAGATGGAATAAGGCAAAAGGATCACACATGTCCACAGTCTTCAAATTCTAGAAATGGCAATGGTATTATCAGAAATACAGTATGGGGAAGAGTGGAAATGAATTCATTTTTAGACATAATGACTACATGATACAAGAATGAGCAACGGAAGGCTTGAGCTTGAGAAAGAAGTCAGATGCACATATGAACTCAGAGACTTTTCAGCATGCCTGTAAATACAGTGCTCAGAAGGAGAAAGAGGATCTTTGGAGCTAAGCTAGCTGACTTATTAAATTAGGCATATGGGTGAATTCTATGTTCAACCGAGACCTTGTCTCAGTGAATAATGTGGAAAGTGATCAAAGAAGACTTCAGACATCAATTCATGCCTTTATACACACACACACACACACACACAATTTACATACAAAGGTCCATGCATACACATAGAGACATATGCAAAAATATTTTTAAAGTACAGAGAGAAACCCTTTCTCAAAAAACAAACATAAAAGAATTAGGGTTAAAAAAAACATGAACACAGGATGATATATAATACATTGTTGTCAGGAACAGCAGAAATTGTAAACCACATGAAAGGTCGGCCCATAAAAAAACATTATGTATAAAAAGTTGAATTTAAAATACATAAAAGTATCTGAATATTTTAAAGAATATGAAGAAAACAGAAAAGTCTTGTATGTTAACTAGATAACATTCAAAATGCAAACTTAAAATGTTTTAGGGCTAGGAATGTAGCTCAATGATAGAGTGATTGCCTATACACACAAACCCCTGAGTTCCACCCCAGCACTGATATTTGTATGTATGTATATGTTACACATATATGTATATACTATTTATATGTGTGCATTAACATATATATGATACAAGCCTTTTTTCCACATAATATGGTTTATGATTCAAACTATAAGGGCAAATAATATATATGTATGTATGTATGTATACTCCTAAATAACAAAAGTTGTATACTACAATTGTAGAATTGTTGCTCTTCTTCCATGTAATATTGCTTGACTAAAAGTATTTATTTCCAATAAATAAATATTTATAACAATGAAAAGAATAAGAGATTTAAGAGGGCAGTTTAAAGAAAGCTCAAAGTTGAGTCAAATTGTTGGATTTCCCACTAAGCTTCTTTCCTAAACAGAGGAAACAGTTTTCAGAAGAGGAACCTTAATAATGCCTGAAGACAAAAGGGATAGCAGAAAGGAAGAGACTGGAAATTCATTCATACGTCTTTCTTACTGCAACATCTAATTTAACACACTCATACTGAGCTCTTTTTTTAAAATATTTATTTATTATGTATACAATGTTCTGTCTGTATGTCTATTTATTTATTATGTATACAATATTCTGTCTGTGTGTATGTCTGCAGGCCAGAAGAGGGCACCAGACCTCATTACAGATGGTTGTGAGCCAC
>JAQHUG010000094.1:5287909-5316660 GCA_028555095.1 Dicrostonyx torquatus | reverse complement strand
ATCCTGCCCCATCTTAAGGAAGCAGGGGGAGGGCGGTGGGGTAGTGGGGGAGCGGGAGGGCCGGGAACAAGGGGAGTAAATGTAAATTTTTCTTTTAACAATAAAAAAAGAAAGAAAGAAAAAATGAAGGAATGAAAGAAAGGGAAGAAAACAATGAAAGTCTGGCACAACATATCTTATATGCTGAACCCTGAGTCTTTAAATTCCTCATCCCCAATGTCTTTCTTTCATGCTATATCAGCCACTCATTCCTCATACAACTGGAAGTTACCAAAGATTACCATTTACCACTCCTTCTCCAAAGTCACTAACACAAGCACAATAGGTTGCTGCTCCTACTATTTTCACTATCACCAGTCATTCTTTCAGTTCAAGACTAGCTTACTGATCTTTCCTCTACTTTGCTTATTTATAATTTTCTTCACTACCTTCTCCAGCCAGCTTAAGTTTTGCAGTACATCACTGCTACTATGTCCTTGCTGAAATCATAATCTATCTACCTTCCTTACAATGATGTTGCTGTTGATGATTTTGATAATGACAATTTAACTCATCTAGTTAAATTCCGATCACTGATTATTCCTTTCATCTACTTTCTCTGATCCTAAATATAGTAGTCAGTTATGGGGTAAAGCTACAAACCAGGCAGATTTGTTTTAGTACATAATATTAAAAATTACTGCTTGCCAGTGGATCCTGAGATTCATCAGTTTTGCTGTATTTTCATTTTCTGTCACAATTTTCAAGTTTTCACATGTTCCTTAAAAATTTAAAGTACTACCATTCCTCGGCTCCACTGTTTTCAGATAATGGCCTTTGCTCTTAAGAGAGTAAATACACTATTAGTTTCTTGAAACTCCGATGATGAAATATATAATAAATGGATAAAGGGAAGAAAAAAACATGAAGAAAATAACCTGGCATGGTAACCTTAAACAAAGCCTCAGTTTCCTCACCTAAAAGGGGTAGTAGATATATAGCATTATCTAAGTGACTGCTAGCTCGAAATACTATGATTAAAAAAAATGTAGGTTCACATATTAAGACTTTTTATTACAAGCTGTTCAGAGGTTGATTCTCTCAAAAGTTAACATGTTGTATAATACCATTTCTGCTTATCTTTACAATGGAAAGGGGTACAATTTATCCATTGCTCAGAAAATTTTATTTACAATGTTTCTTCATTATGTTAGGAATTATAGAGGAGAATTAGGATTATGTAAGATTTTATCTTTACCAAGATATAGCTTTTAATCTACTAGGGAAAAGCAGAGTATTTTTAATTTGTTTCATTATTTTTTCTTGTGCATATATGTGTCAGGAAACAGACTTGGGTATTCATACATGCTTTGCAAACACACATATCTTTATATGCATGTGTATTTTGCCTACTATCCGTTTGTGGACCATTCATGTGTCTGGTACCCATAGGGGCCAAAAGTAGGTGTCAGATCCCCTGGAACTGGAGCTAAAATGTGTTATGAATGGGTGCTGGGAATCAAACTAGAGTCATTTAGAAGAATGGCTTCTGAATCCATATCAGGTAACTACCCAGTGTTTATACTATGGTATCCCCAGAAAAGGAAGGAACATTATACCCTATTTCTCATAGCCCATGCTGCTCCCGTACTTAGTGCCATGCTGGGACCACATATTCTGCAGGCAAGTAGTCACAAGGCCTTCTCAACAAGAGGCATTGCCATAACTGAAATACACCCATCTGGTAGCCATCCCCAGTTAAGCTGCTGCTATTCCCTAATACCTAGGGCCAAAATACCATGAATCCCTTCCATTTCCTTCATTCCTTCATAAGTGGAGTGCAGGCTCCATCAAGTTGCAACCTGACTCCATCCTCCAAGTACCTCAAACATTCTGTGCATTTTGAGATTTGAATCCTCTGTCAAGGGAAGACTCCACCCCCAAGAGATACCTCAGGCCTCCAGTACATCAGAGCAATTGATCCTAGCTCCTCTCCTAATCCAGATGCCACAGGTAAAGCATGACCTTGGACCCCAAAGACTCTGAGTCTTTGACAAATGGACTAGCTGCAGGATCAATGTGGTATCCTACACCCTAGGGATCTGGAGGCACTGCTAACCTGCATACTCATTTTTTTCTAGGGTCAATGAAATATTGCGCCTTTCATATCAGTTTAGCTAAACTGTGTCATTCTACCAGGATTGACATTCCCAGCCAAACAGTCATGAAATGGCATCTTCTATATCATCATTTGGACTGGCCTTCCAACTGAATTGCTAAAGTACCCCACTATCAGAGGGGTAGTCAGTGCTATGTTGCTTCCATCACCAGAACCAAGCCACAATGACATTTTGTTGTCTTGGGGTCCTTACTGCTGCTGCACTCAAATTCACAGAGCCTGGACCATTACCATTTTCTACCATCACAGGATCCAAAGTCATCATTGTGTGGTGACCTTATTACCTCCAATAAAAAGAAGTGGTAGCCTTAATATTAGGACAAAAAGAATAAAATGTATTCTGATAAGGGTTAATATTCAAAATGTATTATAAAATACAAATAAGCCAATAGTAGACAAATTGCCTGATTTAAAATGAGTAAAGAACCTGGGGAAACATTTCTTCATAAAAGACATTAAAAATTGCTAGCAGGCCAGGCAGCAGTGGCACACACCTTTAATCCCAGCACTCGGGAGGCAGAGGCAGGCAGATCTCTGTGAGTTTGAGGCCAGCCTGGTCTACAGAGCAAGTTCCAGGACAGCCTCCAAAGTTACACAAAGAAACCTGTCTCAAAAAAGGTAGCATAAACTGAATTTTATAAGTCAACTCACTCAAAATCTGTGTCCAAGACAAAAAACCTTCTAGAAAATAATAAATACTTTTAGAAAATAAAATTCAATCTTTTCTACTTGTTCCCAAAACATCAATTTAATACAAGAAGAGATATTAAAACAAGGCACATTAATTAATATTTAAGTGGAAACTAGTTTAAGCTATAAAAATGGTAATTTTGTGATAAATTGCAGATCAGAAATTTTGAAGTTAAAAAAAGACAATTGTTAAATCTCCAGTCCAAAGAAGTTACCTTTTATGGTATTATAGATGTAGATGGAAAGTCAGTTTCTTTGTACTCAAAAATAGTTAAGAGAATCAGAGAACAAACAAAATGTTCACATAACGTTTCTGTGAATGAAAATGGCGTATGTGAAGATCCTCCTTTTCCATGATAGTTTTCTCTCTGCAGCTTAATTAGTAAGAACTTCTGAACTATAGGCAGGTATAATATTAGGTGCTGGAGTAAACTGAAGAACCAATAGAATTGTTTTACTAAAGAAGAAAACATTGCTATGCATGTAGTTCAGTTGGTAGAGTGCCATGCTTAGCATGCATGAGGTCTTATGTTTGAAACCCAGCACTACACAAATCAGATGTGGAAGTAGAGACAAGAGCATCCAAAGTTTAAGGTCCTCCTCAGTGATACAGCAAGTTATAGCCAAGCCTAGAGGAGAGATCACACTTCAAAGGAAAAATATGAAAATGAAGGGAAGAGGGAGGGAAGGAAGTACCCTAAACTGACCCACCAAGAGGAACAATGGGGGTGATTCAAATTAGCAATTTCACAAGACACAAGGTGGTTAAATCATGTTTTAGTTTCTTTTCCTGCTGATGTGGTAAAATACCCTAACAAAAGAAATTTAAGGGAGAAAAGGTTTGTTTGGTTCATAATTCCAAGTAACAATCCATCCTGGCAGGGAGTCATAGCAACAGGAGCTTGAAGCACCTAGGCAGGTTCCTTTGGCAACAAAAGAAGATGCTCACTTCATGGAGGTGGGGAAGCAAAGAAGGGTCAGGGATAACAATAGACTATTCAAGGATTATTCAATGACCCTCAATGCCGTAACTTCATTCCACTAAGTGACCTCTTTTTTGGGGGGGAGGGGGTGAGACAGGGTTTCTCTTTGTAACAGTCCTAAATGCCCCGGAACTAGCTCTTGTAGACCAGGCTGACCTTACTCACAAAGATACACCTGCCTCTGCCTTCCTAGTGCTGTACTTAAAGGCGTGTGGTACTAATGTCCCCCTTTTTCTTGACTTAGTGGCTTCTTAAAGGTTTAATCATTTGAGGATTAAGTTCATAACACATTACCTTTTGGAGACATTCCATATCTTAACTGTGGTAGACAGGTAATAGCATTTGAATGTTTGCCATACAGAGTAACACACAGGTGATATTTGAGAGGTCAGCCATAGATCTAGGCCCCTTCAAGTAATGGAGAGATTCCTGAGATGCACAAACAAGGTATATGTCTGGCAAATAGTAGTCTATGGGAGTTAGAGGATTAGACAAGGGCAATTTTGTCTGAATTGCCAAAATGTTTGACGATGCACAGGACATCAATAGATAATAAGGTAGATTATCACCTAAGTACTCATGAGGCTGAGAAGAATGGCATCCATTTTCAGAATCCATAATGTGGACAAGAATCATGAGTCAAGGGGAGAGTTATTTTACTGAGCTTTGTCTCAGTTCCTTAGATTTTGCAGCATAACTGAAATACTATGGATTCAAATAATCTGAGAAAAATCATCTGTATATTGGAAACCTAGATAACTACCTCAGGCTAATAAAGTCATGGATCTTGGAAAAGAACCTACAACCAATACTCTATTAACCCTACAGCACTGTACAATTCCTTCATCTAAGGCTTGAGGATCATTGTGGAAGAGGGGAAAGAAAGATTATAAGAGACAGAGGAACAAAGAATTTGCTATGATATTTTGTCTCCTGCTTATATCAGAAGCTACATCCAAAAAGTCTCAAAACGATGACAGCCTAAACATGAGATGAAAAAGGACAACAATAATAGACATGCTACTGTAAATGCAGGGCAGTATGCTCAGGAGGCCTCTCTCCTACACAAAGAACTATACACAACTAAGAAATATGTATGACTAAAATAAGAAAAAAGAAATATGTATGGCTATATAGTCTTCCCCAGGGAAGAGCATATCAACTACTTATCCAATACCAAATCGTCAGCTCTGAAAATATACATATGAGCAACATTATACAGACTGAACAGATTGTATTTATATATTTTGTGTGTGTGTGTGTGTGTGTGTGCGCGTGCATGCACGTATAAACAATTTTTTAAAAGGCCATGAATTTGAACAAGAGCAAGGTGCAGGACAGGGTGGTACATGGAAAGGTTTGTAGGGAGGAAAGAGAAGGGGAAAGGTTGTAATGATATTATAATCTCAAAAAAAAAAACTGTTTTAAAAAGAAAAACGCACAGTCTTGGGAAACCAAAAGTCCTCAGAGTGCCTTCTCTGGAAAGAATGGAAAGCCCATCCTATGGAACGAGACAAAACAAGACTACTGGGGAAACACAAGATGACATCCAGCCAAAGGGCTTCCAGTGCTGTAGAGCCTCTCAGAGTCTTGAATACACAAATGCACATTCATGCTGACAGGATCTGGAATCACCATGGAAGGAACCTTCTGATCATGTCTGAGGGAGTTTCTAGATTTAGGTTTTCAAGGTGAGCAGACCCACCTTAACCTGTGGGCAATACCATCACATGAGCTGAGGTACAGGACTGAATAAAAAGGTAAAGATGAGCTGAGTAGCAGCCTTCATCTCTCTCTGCTTCCTGACCATGGGTGAATTTTTCCAGCTGCCTCACTGTCCTGCTGCTTTTTGATAAATGTGGGTGATTTTTGATAACATTACTCTACCCCATGAGTCTTAATTTATTTCAGTTTGGAGGGGGCGTATATCTGAAGACATTTTCATTATTTAGATAATTTGGATTTTTAAGAAAAGAAGGTTTATTTTGGCTCCTAGTTTGAGGATATAGTCCACCTTATTTCTTAGATTTGTGGACTCACAGTAGCTGTGATAGGACAGTTGGAAGATGTATTCAGATGATCCTAAAATTATGCTCTACTGTATTATTTCCATGAAGTCCAGAAACAAAAAGTCAAAAACAAGAAAGTCAACAATGGTGATCTAACAGTAAGGCTACTACTTTCTGTTGGGAGTATTTAAGATTGAAGCCTACTAAAACTGGTGAGATTCAAAGGATTGACTAATAATATGCAAGACACTGAAAATTTATAAGCTGTTCTCTGGTTTCTCAAAAAACTATGTCAAAAAACTTTACTATGCCTAATTATCCTTTTTGTTACTCATTCAATCTGATATTATATATTAAAATTTCTAGATTTTCTGGTCTGCAATTCTATCCATTATATGTATACTTCTATATCTATTTTATATTTTTATTAAATATTAATATTACAATTTTGTTTTTACTATAATTTTAGCCTCTTCAACTGTTTGTCTAATATGCCAATGAAAGAACCTCATTGAGATGCCCAATATATTGAACCTACCTTTCTCAGTATCTTTCTACTTCCTCCCTCCTTATACAGACAGCATAGTCACTGGACTATCCTTACAAGCACATCCCCAACTTTTTAATCTCTTCTTTTTGGTCAATAATATAGAAAATTCTCACCCCTGGATAAATTCAGAAATTTTCCTGCCCTGAATTTATTTCTAAGCAGCCTAATGTGTTAGAAGAAATCATATAATCTTCTTTGTTTGTTTTTGAGTCAGCACTTCCCTGTATAGCTTTGGAGCCTGACCTGGCACTAGCTCTGTAGACTAGACTGGCCTTGAACTCACAGAGAACTGTCTGTCTCTGCCTGGAAAGTGCTTGAATTAAAGGCATGTGTCACCACCATTCAGCAGAAATCATATAATCTTGCTGATAATCTTACTGACAGGATCACAGACTACAAACAGGTATTAAATGATGTCTGTTTGAAATTGACTTTTCTCTACTAGTATTCTACAAGACAATTATCTGCTTTTCTTTCTTCTTTGCTCTACTCTGATGATCCTTGCTTCACTGAGACAGCCTGATCTTTTTGTTGTTGTTTTTGAGATAGGATTTCTCTACTAGCCTTGACTGTCCTGGAACTTGGTCTGTAGATTAGTTTGGCCTCAAACTCAGACCTGCCTGCCTCTGGGATTAAAGGCATGGACCTCCAACAACTGGAAACTACAGCCTGGTCTTATAGAGGCATTTTCTCAACTGAGGTCGCCTCCTTTTCAATGACTCTAGCTTGTTTGACACAAACACTGACATAAAACTAACAAGCACACTATCTCTCTACTAGATTATTGATTCCTTCTCCATATTCTCAGGAACTTACAAACACATGTTAGTTCTTCCATCTGAACTGTTTTCACCATACATTGCCATTAAAACTGCTCTTATCAAGATTAATGCCTTCCAAGCCAGGGACGTACCATAATGCTGAAATTCTAGTGTTCAGGTGGAGGGAGAAGGGCTGAAGGACAATCAAGGCCAACTAGGGCTAAGCAGTAAGTTCAAATCATCTGGAGTACATAGCAAGGCTGATGAAGAAAAGAAGAAGAAGAAGAAGAAGAAGAAGAAGAAGAAGAAGAAGAAGAAGAAGAAGAAGAAGAAGAAGAAGAAGAAGAAGAAGAAGAAGAAGAAGAAGAAGAAGAAGAAGAAGAAGAAGAAGAAGAAGAAGGAGGGAGGAAGGAGGAAGGAGGAAGGAGGAAGGAGGAAGGAAGAAGGAAGAAGGAAGAAGGAAGAAGAAGAAGATTAATGTTTTCTAAGTCACTATCAACCAATGACACCCACCTCCTTTTACTTGTTTTTACCTTTGTGTGTGTGGGGGGGCGGAGGCAAGGGTGTTAGAGATGAAACTAAGGGCCTGAGGCTTGTTAGGCATGTGTTCTATCATTGAGTTATACTATCAGTACTTATTCTAAAGTCAGGGCTTCACTGACTGGGATGCAGGCTATCTGTGAACTCTTGATTCTCCTGCCTCAGCTTCCTGAGTGCTAGATTACAGCAAGCACCACCCTATCTTATCTCCACATCCCACCAAGTCTCCAAATCTGTTCCCCATTTGAGTATAAATAAGATTAAATTCCTGGTTGCCAAAATTTTAAATTCCTGTGTCCAAAATAAGTATCTTGTTGTTTCATGTACACACACACACACACACACACACACACACACACACACATACGGCTAATATGATTTTTTTTTCCTGGAAAAAAATAGCCTTGTGTTGAACTTCTGCATTTGCTTATTTGATTATTTGTTTGTTTGTTTGAGACAGGGTCTCACTTTGAAGCCGGCTGACCTGGAACTAGTTGTGTAGACCAGGTTAAACTTTAAACTCTCAGAGATCTACCTGTCCCTGCCTCTGCCTCCCAAGTGCTGGGGTTAAAGGCATGTGTCTGGCTTGTTTTCTCCTTTATTTTTCCTTCTGCATACAACAATTGGATTAATATAACGTTTTATTTTTAAAAAGTCCATATTTGAAGATGGAAGTTACAAAATAATCCCATACTAGATCAGAATTGTGTATAATAAAGGGTTATTTATTTAAGGGTAGACTCACAGATCACAGTCATCTGCATGAACGGGAAACAGGAATGGAATCCAAAAGCCAGGAGAGAGAGAGTGAGTGAGTGCATGCTTTACATCAGGCATTTATAGTATAAGAGGTCATGTCCAAGTGGGCTGATATCTTAAAGGCTACTGGCTGAAGGAATTCCTATAGCACCTCACCCTTTTGTTTAAATAAGAGTTCTAAGCCTAATACCAAACTATATATAAGAAGAACAAATATCAAGTATAAAAAATTAGAATTACAACCAGAATAAACAATATAAAGCAAGGAACATATGCTATATGTTTCAATAATCATTCTATCCTAAGAAGTGTTGTATTAGAAATGGCTTGGCTAAATCATAAGAAGAAAGTAACTCACTATTACAAGGCAGAACAGATCTTCAAATTTCCTGCTTCATGGAAAAGTCTGCCAGATACTATGGGCCTGTGGGCTGAAGATTGGATGCCCCAACAATATAGAACTTTGGGTGACTGTCCAGGCATCAAGATGTCTCTGTCACTTCTAGAGTTTTGGAAGGTGCTTACAATGTATTTCTTGTTAACTTAGGTGATATTATATCTTTCTAGGGTATTTGATGAAGTTGAAGAACAGATAGTTACAATTATAGATTTCCTTAGTTATGATAAAAGATAAAGTAGATAAAAATATTGTAACTGTAATTCTTGCTTGATACCTATTTTGCTATATGTAAATTTACTATGTTAAAGTTAAAACCTTCCTTTTTATTTGGAAAGAAAAGGGGAGGTGATGTGGGATTCCCCTCTGTATGCTGTGAATATGTATTATTGCCATTAGTTAATAAAGAAAATGCTTTTGGCTAATGGCTTAACAGAATAGAGGTAAGTGGGGAAACTAAACTGGGAGAAAGTAGGCAGGATCAGTGAGAAGCCATGTAGCCACCCACAGGAGACAGGTGAACCGAAACCTTGCTGGTAAGCTACAGACACATAGTAACACAGAGATAAATAGAAATGGGTTAATTTAAGATATAAGAGTTAGCCAGAAATATGCTTAAGCTATTGGCCAAACAGTATTGCAATTAGTACAGATTTCTGTGTAGTTATTTTGGGTCATGATGGCAGGAAATGAACTAGCGGCCTCCCCCAACAAATTGGCACCTGATGTGGGGAAGTGCTGGGCAACAATGGTCTTGTACTCTGTAAAGATTTGTCTCTTGTACTTGTTTAATAAAATGCTGATTGTCCAGTAGCCAGGCAGGAAGTATAGGTGGGGTGACCAAAACAGGAGAATTCTGGGAAGAAGAAAGGCTCAGTCTGTGGTGGTCACCCAGACATAGAGGAAGCAAGATGAGAATGCCTCACTGATAAAAAAGGTACCAAGCCATGTGGCTAAAACAGACAACAATTATGGGTTAATGTAAGATGTTAGTTTAAAAGAAAGCCTGAACTACTAGGCCAACCAGTTTATAATTAACGTAGACCTCTGTGTGTTTCTTTGGGACTGAACGTCTATAGGACCAGGCAGGACAGAAACTTTTGTCAACACATATTTTTCTAATTACTTTTGTACTTGAAACCCTCAGCTTCTCATTTTACTAAAATCAAAAACTAAACTCACCCCTACCAACCTTGCACTTCTCATATTCATCTCTATTCACACTGATATCTTATCCCTTCAACACACCAACTCTTTGCTGTATTAGGACTTGCTCTTAGAACAGGTAAAGTCAACTGATAAGTATGGGCAGGAACACAGGGATCCTCCTACTTTTTAATGTCAGATAACATAGCTTTCCCCCCTTACTGCTTCACAGTCACATTGCTCTTTTGGTAGTTCTTCCATAGACATTTACACAGGATTTTCAGTATTCTTCCATCTCAATTCCATTTTCTATTTTAAAATATTTTAAATATTTTTATGTATATCAATGTGTTGCCTGAATTTATGTCTGGGCACCATGTGTGTCTGGTACGCTCAGAGGCCAGAAGAGTGTTGACTCTTCCAGAACTGGAATCAAAGGAATTGATATTGCGAATTGAACCCCGGTACCCTGGAAGAGCAGTCAGTACTCTTAACAAATAATACATCTCTGCAGCCTCTTAATGCCCTTCTTACCCTACCTCTCAGTATACCAATCCCCCCTTAGTAAGTCTTTCTCTATTCATCCTAATTAAATCAGGCCCTTTCCTATAATTCACTCATATATACACATACATTTTCTTATATATTTAATATCTATATTGTGAGACCATAAATTACATCAGGAACTGAAATGCTATTTGTTTTCTAGTTGTAATAAAGCACTTAGCATGTAATATGTAATACATGACTCAAAGTAGTCACTCAATAAATACCTTACTTAACAAATAAATAAGCAAGGAATTGTGATGCTCACTTGTAATTACTGAAATTACAGTAATGCAGAAGTAATTACAGGAATTACAGAATGCGGAAGAGGCCAGCCTGGTCTACATAGCAAGTTCTAGACCAGCCAAATCTATAAAGTGAGGCCTGATCTCAAAAAAGGACAGAGAGAATGAATAAATAAATATCCATTTTTTTCCTTTTCAAATTCCCAAATTTTGGAGTAGAAGTGTTCAATAATTTGCTCTAAAACATATAATAAGTAGAACTAGTCTTCATACTCCAAAAATAGAAGAAGTTATTAAAAGAACAAAACAAAGAAAGGCCCCAGGAGTGGATGATATCACAGTGCAGAAGCTGCAGGCAGCTACAATAGGCTTAGGGGCTGAGGTACTTCTCAGACTTTTCAGAGAGATATGGGAATATGAAGTGATTTCCACAAAATGGCAGCACTCAGTCATAATTCCCATATGCAAGAAGAAGGACAAGCTGACTGCTCATATTACAGGGGCATTAGTTTGTTGAGCCATAGAAGCAAGATCTTTTCCTCCATTATCCTGCAAAGGATCAAGGGTAGAAACCCAGTGCAGGTTTAGAGCTAACAGGAGCACAAAATGAAGCAACTGGCAGAAAAATACAAAGAATTTGGGAAAAACTTATATGTTTGTTACATCGACTTCAAGAAGGCATTCAATAGCATCTGGAGGAAAGGACTTGGGGAAACAATGAGGTTCTACAAGTACCCAGAGAAAATCATAAGAATACTAGAAAATGCCTATAAAGATACCTTTGCATCAGTCAAAGTCTGTGGAGAACTAAGTGATCAGTTTAAGATAGGAGTATTGCAATATTTCAGGGATGCATCCTCTTACCACTACTCTTTAATATATTCCTGGAATTTATGATAGCAACAGCCCTAGAGGATGAGGAGATAGGAATTCAAAGGAGAGAACTATTCCAGATGTCAAGAGGCAGATAGTGCTAGCAATAGCCGCATTCCAGGCACTAGGAAAGGTTTGGTCAGCAAGAGACATAACGACAACAGCAAAATTACAAGTATATGAGACTTGAGCTGCCTTGTTTACAGCTCTGAAACCTGGACAATGAAAGGCTCCTCAGAACAACGGCTCAATGTGTTTGAGATGGCAGGTCTCAGGAGGATTCTAGGCGTCACACGAAGAGATAGCCTATGCAACAATGGCATTAAGAAACATCTCCACCAACAGAAGGAAGTAAACTACAGGATATGGCAACAGTGCTTAGAATACTTCAGCCATGTTGTAAGAATGAATGATGGCAGATACTAGAAGATAGCACTGCTTGGAGGAGTGCCTGGTGTAAGGTGAAGAGGAAGGCCCAAAAAACGGTGGGTAGACAACCTAAAGAAAGACTGTGGAACCTGTGGAACAAGCATCTAGGACTGCCCAGGATAGGAACAACTAAAGAAACTCTGTAAATGGGCTGCCCACGCATGCTTAGCATTGCTAAGGCATAAATGATGATGATGACATTACATTGCCCCACCAAAAAGAACTGTTTTTTCTTGTATCAACCCAAATCTGATAAAGTCATGAAGTCAAATTTCCACAAAGATGTGACAATTGTATATGATTCCAGGTATTTAAAGAATTTCTCTACGATAGGGAGTAGAACTTTTGTCAAGCTTAAAGAAAAGGTTATATTTCACACTGCAAGAATACAAAGTAAAAAGCTTGTGTATTTTCTTTGCTTATTTAACAGCACATAATAATAGCGATAATAACAGTAATCAACAATAACAAACAAAATAGCTGGCATTTATTGAAAACTTTATGATCTGGGAACTTTTCTAAGAGCTTTTCATGTATTAGTTTCTTCTTATAGCCACCCTAACTCAGACATCCTGTTATTATTCACCCTTTTCACAAAAACACAAAACCTGGCTGAGTGTAGTGGTGCATACCTGCGATCCCAGATCTCTAAAGGCAGAAGCAGGAGGACCAGAAATTCAAGGTTATTTGGTGACCAAGCTTCAAAACAAGCAAACACTAAATCTGTTCCCTTAAGTAACTCTTTCAATGTCACAGTGCTAGTATCTGAAAAAGGATTCAAAACCATGCAGTTTAGCTCTACACTCTGGACTCTCATTGTCTCACAGATTACAGAGAATGTACTCAGGGGGACATTGGCACAGTTCCTTCTGAACCTCTGTACATGCACACAATTATATACAAGCAACATCCCATCCTTTTTCTATAAAGATGACATCAGTGGTTCTGAAAGATACCTCCCTATGGCAAGTTATAACAAAGGTAATAACTTGGATAAACTAGCTACATTTTCTGCTCTTATTACCTTGCAAATAACAGCATGATTTTATAAAAATAACTGGCTGAACATAGAAGAGAGTGAATGAATCAGATACAACTTTTAGCACCATAATTACATGATTTTCACTGTGAACCATCCTTAATGTACTTTACCATTTTCCTGACTCAGATGTTTCCACACTTGTCATGTATGTGTATACACACTTATATCATACTTGTCCACCTACTCTACCACATATCTTGCCAAATATAACAAACTACAAATACCAAAAGTTTTATTACATTTTATAGTTCTACTGCATATTATAAAGAATACATAGAAATACTTAGAAAATTTTACATTTCTCAAAGTAACTTTGCTAGCAGCTTTGAATACTTCAACCTGCTAGTTAAATCAACAGTATAGGGCACTAATTTTTTTAAAGGCTAGTTACATACCAGAAAAACAATAATGAAAAAAACATTAAAGGAATCTGAAATTTTTCTTAGATATTCTTACACATACCTGTAAAGTTGACATTTAACAAGGAAACTAAATAAAATCTATGTTGCTTTATATTATAGACTGTGAGGTCCATATAAACCCAGGTTTAATCTTGGTTCTGCCATTTACCACCTATCATTTAATTCCTCAGAGTCTGTTTCCTTGTCTATGTAGAATGGAAATGCCTACTTTGCAGAAAAATTGGAAAGATTAAATATGAATCTATGGAAATACCTCTAATCTCTTGGTTTGACCTGATGTTGTGCTTCATGGTGACCCAGATGTTGCTCCTTTCAGAACCATAAAGCTGTCTGGCAAATGTCTTCCTTCTTTCTACATCACTCTAAACTCATTTTTCCCTTTGGCATCTCAACATTAGTGCTCATTTAGTGTTTCTAGGATGCTAGAAACAAGGAAGTCAGTCTTAACAATTGATGAGGAAGTAAGATGTCTGTGCCCAATCCTTATGTACCCCTCCGCCACACACACACACACACACACACACACACATACACACACACACACAACTGAGAACCATAAAATTCCAGGTAACTCTAGATCCATACCACCTGCTTCCTGTTTTTAAAGAAAAAAGCGTTTAATATAGTATCAATTTAATATCTATCATTCTATTCATTCATGGGTATTATAGTATTATAATAGGAATATTTTAAATAACTATCCTTTCTTATATACTATGTTTTATTTAATTTCAACAATAGCTTTCAGAAATTGATTACTGTTCACTCAATAAAAACCACTATCATTTGTATTACCAATCATTAATTTCTATACCAGGGACATAGGAGCAAGAAAAATAAACAAAAAATGTTTGCCTTTAAGAAACGTTCTATCATTGGGAGGTTTTTAACGAGAAAAGCTGAACAGCCCAAAGATTGTTATTCTCTATGTAACAGAACCAAGACCAAAGGCAGGTCTGTGAACAAAATAGAAAGCCCAGAAATTAGCCTCATACATAGTCAATTGATTTTGATAAAGGTACCAAGACTATTCAGTAGAAAAAAAAGTTTTTAGACAGGTGATATTATGAAAACTGGATACCCACACATAAAAGAATTTATACCATATATAAAAACTAACATAAACTAGAGGTATAGCTTAGTGAAAGATCTGTACCATATGTAATGCCCTGGGTTGGAACAATACAATAACATATACATAAATGACTCACAATGGTACAGACATAAAACTATATGATTCTTAGAAAAAAACATGAAAATGTACTTGCATTTAGATTTTGCAACCATTTCTTAATATGCTATCAAAAGCACAGGCAACAGAAAAGATGGGTAAATTAGACTACATTAAAATTAAATTTTTGTTCATCAAACAATTCTAAGAACAGAGTGAGAAAGCAACCTGTAGGATGAACAAAATACTTATAAATGATATATCTGATAGATGGTTATTATCTGAAACACATGATGAACTCCTGTAACTCAACAGTAACAAAAACAACCTGATTCAAACATGGACAAATGACTTGAATATATATGACTCCAAAGAAGACATACAAATATCCAATAAACATGAAAAGATGCTCAGTGTCATTTGTCTCTAGGGAAATACAAATTAAAACTACAATGAGCTAGTACTTCCAATTCCATAGGATGAGTATAATAATTTTACGAGGCTGATATAACAATTGTTGGCAAAGATCTTTTATGCTGTTTTATTTCATTTCAACAATAGCTTTTAGAATAGGTTATTTTTCATTCATTTGATAGAAACTATCATTTGTATACCATTTTGAAAAATGGTGAGAATACAAAGATAATACGTTACAGATTCATTTCTGCTGCTGTGATAAGATATCCTGCCAACAAGCAACTTAGAGGGAAATGGCTTATTTTAGCTCAAAATTCCATATTACAATCCATTACAGCAAGGAAGTCACAGTGGCAGGAGCTTGAAGCAAATAGTCAAATGATATCCACGAGCAAAGAAAATAAATATATGCATGCTCACTCATTTGCTTATGCTTATACAGCTTTCTTTGCTCTTATACAGTTCAGGGCCTCTTGTCTAGGGACTGGAGTCACCCACAGTGTGTCTTTTCACATCAATTAAGGCAATCAAGAATCATCCACAGACATCCCCACATGCCCTTATTGAGGTTCTCTTCCCAGGTGGTTCTAAGTTGTGTGTGGTGATAGTTAAAACTAACCCAGAACATGATTATGGAAAGCAATTTAGTCATATCTCAGTAAGTTGATCACAGAATTACCACTTTACACAAAATTTTCACTTCTATATATGGTGTTACACTTCAGTCATTACCTAACATATCTCTCTTTACCTTGATTAGTATATACCCATGGATAAGGCTTAGTTACTAGTCAATTGTTGTGAAGACATACCATGACCAAGGAAACTTCTTTTTCTTTCTGTCTGTCTTTCTTCATCATCGTAAATCTTTTTATTGCTTTTATTGAGCTATACACTTTCCCACTCCCCTTCCTTCCTTCCCTCTCCCCTTATATTTCCCCCATCTCCCAAGCTCCCAACTTACTCGGGAGGTCTTGTCCCTTTTCTCCTTCCTGAGTGGATCCATGTATGTCACTCCTAAGGTCATCTTTGTTGTCTAGGTTCTCTGAGGTTGTAGACTGTAGGCTTGTTATCCTTTGCTTTCTGTTTAATATCTGTATATGAGTGAGTACATACTGTATTTATCTTTCTGAGTCTGAGTTACCTCACTCAGTATTCTTTATTCTAGTTCCATCCATTTGCTTGAGAATTTTGAGATGTCACTGTTTTTTACCACTGAGTAGTATTCCAAAAATAAAGCACTTAATTGGGTTTTGTTTTTTGTTTTTTACAGTTTTATAGGGTTAGACCCTGATCATGGCAGGAAGCAGACAGGCATGGCACCAGAACAGTAGTTGAGTGCTTTACATCCTGATCCAAAGGCAGGCAGAGTGAGAGACAATGTGTCTGGCCAGGTCTTTTGAAACCTCAAAACCCACTTCCAGTAGCACACCTCTTCCAACAAGGCCATACCTCCTAATCTTTCCCAAAAAGTTCTACTAATTGGGAACCAAGCATTTAAATATATAAGTCTGTGGTGGCCATTCTCATTCAAATTATCACAGACAACTTGATATACATAATCTTTCTATCTTTTGTTTTCTTGAGACAGGATCTTGCTAAATGATTCATACTAGACTAGAAACTACTGTATTTTCCAGGTTAGCCTAGGCCATTCTCTTGCCTCACCCTTCCAAATACCTGGCTAAATATTTGTACTTTCATGTATAGTCTTTTAAATTCTTTTTTGTTAACACATAAAACTTGTACATATTTATGAAGAACAATGTGATTTTCATCTATTTATATACAAATGTAACATATATATGAATGTATATTGAATATATTATTTATATATTGAATAATGATCAACTCAGGGAAATTAGAATGTCTATCACCTTAAAGTTTTTTTTTCATTTCTTTAGGGCTTTTCTTCCCATTCACAATGAGTATTCATTTCAGTGAGTTATTAGGAACTTCTTGGTGATCATTTGTCATTAAGCCTTTAGAATTCGCCTGCTTAAAGGTAGAGTGTTTTGACAAGATGGCCTATTGACATTCTTTTCAGCTGAACTTTAATGTAGCTTTTCAGGACAATTCTTAAAATGTTGCTATTTTAAAAATCTGTTATCCTGCCCTTTCAATTCTTGTCCAACTAATTACAAGGCCACAATCTTGCAACACAACACTGGAGCATGCGAAAGAAAGGCTGCATATCCAACAAGGTATAATTCTTCTTCTTTTGTCCACAGTTTCAGGTCCCACCAAGAACAGAATTCTCTCAATAGACACCCATGAAAGCCTAAATCTATATTAGCAATAAAAAAATTTCCTTGAGTTTTCATATGCCCAAGACAAATAAAACTATCTTACTCTCATTATTTCTTTCAAAAAGGCTTACATATCAAAAAGCTATAGAAAAGTTTGAGGTAACTACTGTGTTTATGATTTTTCTCCAGATGCTATAAAAGTGGATTCATATAAAACAAGGATTACTTCAGAAATAATTTCATGGAGAAGGCAGGTAAACTAAATAATAATCATAGACTACCATGTTTTTTTTTTTGTTTTCTTGACTACCATGTTTTTATAGTTTAATGCAAAGACATTACTAAGTACAGAATTCAATAGGAGCACACCAAAAGTACCTACTTATGTCTCCTTTACTTTTCACTTACTGTGGAGACACCATGATCAAAGCAACTTTTAGAAGAAAGAGTCTGTCGGTGTTTACAGTTTCAAAATTTCAGAGGGTGAATCCATGATCATCATGGTGGTAAGCATGACAGCAGGCAGGCTGACATGGTTCTGAAGCAGTAGCTGAGAGCTGGCAGCCCAATCCACAAACAGGAGGCAGAACAGGCTACTGGACCTGGTTTGGGCTTTTTGAAACCTCAAATCACACCCCAAGTGACTTACCTTTTCGAACAAGGCCACACCTGCTAATGGTCCCCAAACAGTTCTACAAACTAGGGACCAAACATTCAAACACATGAGCCTACTGGGGTCATTCTCATTCAAATCACTATAGTTTCAGACTTGGCTAAGAATAGTCAAAGAATTTTTTTTTAGAGTAGATTGACACTTAAGGTGAAAAAGCAAACTAAACTGACATGGTGATGACATTTGAAGCAGCAGGCATTGAAATAAAAAATATATTTAAGGAACATTAAAGAGGTAGAATCTATAGTAATAGATGTTATACTGTAAAAAAGTGCAAAAAGAAATAATCTAAAAACATTTTTCACATTTCTGGCTTGGAGAAGCAAATAGTCAGTGGTATTACTCAGTCAAATGAACAGAATAGGAGTAGAATTAAAGTGGGGGAAGAAATGAATGCAATTTACGATAAGTAGTTTCCTATTAGACTCTGAAGACACTTCCAATAAAAACTAACCTGGATGGACTGAGGATTTAGCAGGGTGGTAGAGTGCTTGCCTAGCAAGTACAAAGCCCTAGGTTCAGTTCCCAACACTGAAAAAAGTATCACATAAAATTGTTTTCCACCAATAGCACAGGCACTAAGACCAACAATTAATAAATAAAACTCCATGAAGCTGAAAATCAAAGGAAACCATTATTCAGGCAAAGTGGTCACTTACAGAATGGGGAAAGAGCTTTAAATATCTGACAGTGCTTTGCTTCACCCTCATCAGAGGAGCTTCTTCTTCCAATAGAAAGTAACTAACACATAAACTCAAAACTGGACAATGTGCAGAGACTGAGAGATTTTAGAACACACAGTCACAAATAGGATGACACATTCTTTTGTTTTAGTTTTATTTAATTTTTATTAATTTAATTATTTCATTTCAATATAAAGCATTCTATTTAAATTATTTTCATACAACATATAAGTCCTACCCCTAACCAAGAAGTTATTTGCAATTGATAACTGCTGGCAAAGAGAGAATCAGTTTTCTCTGATGGAGTGTCACTGGGTATAATCAACCTTACACTCCAGGACAGGGCCTGTGCCCAAGCGTAGTTGGACAACACAAAACAAACTCCATGGCCTGTTTTTTGTGGACTTTTTATTTTGTTTTGGCTTTGTTTGGCTTATTAATCTTTTACTTGTTTGTTCTGATTTTCATTTTTGTGATTTTTGTGGTGTTTTTGAAAGAGAGAGATGGAGAGGAAGAAAGAAAAAAATGAAGTTTTTTTTTCTTCATTTCTTACATAGGTAGGAACGTAAGGAGGCTCTGGGAGGAGTTGGGAGAGGGATATATGATCGAAACCCATTGTATGGAAAAAAACTTGCTCTCTCTACATAGCTCTGGCTGCCCTGGAACTCACTATGCAGACCAGGCTGGCCTGAAACTCACAGAGATCCACCAGCCTCTGCCTCCCCAAGTGTGGAGATTAAAGGTGTGTGACACAGCACCTAGCGTAAAAATGATTTAATGGGAAAATACATACAAAATGGTAATCCCTGAAAACATACAAATAAATAATATTACACAGACTGAGAAGGTTATATTTAGATATATTTATACACACACATATATGCATGTAACAACAATTAATGAAAAAAGAGGCCATGGATGTGAAAGAGTCAAGGAGTGGTATATAGGGTGGTGGTTGGATGGAGAAAAGGGAAGGAGGTAACGGTGTAATTATATTATATTCACAAAAATAAAAGAAACAATTCCAAAAAGGAAGAAAGAAAGAGAATGTCCTGGGGCTCAATCAGTATGGAGCACAGAAAAGAGATCTTGACCTCAAAGCTATTCATATAAAGATGAGAGTTATAAAGATGAGAGTTAAAATATGAGTTCAGGTAAGAGGTCATGCATGCTGACAGTGTATCAAATACCAAGACAACATAACCAAGTTGCAGGATAAGCAACATTCAAAATATTAGCAGAAAAAAATCTTCTATGAGAACTTGAGGGGGGAAAAGACAGAAAATTAGGAAAAGTAACACACATTGATAATGAAATCAAGAAAAGAAAGTTTAAAGAATAAAATTTACAATGCAGAGAACTAAAGGAAACATTTTCAAACCTAAGTGTTTAGTATCCAGAATATATTAAAAACTTGAACAAGATAACATTATATAAACATGTAACAATTTAGAAATGAGCAGAGAATTTGAACAAGAATTTTTCTAAAAATATTTCAGAATAAACAGCAATTATGAAAATCTGTTTAGTGCGTATTTAATGAATTAAATATGTAATTACAATATGACCCAGAGTTTCACTGATAGGTATATACCTCAAAAAATTTAAAGCATTTACTTAAGGCTAGGGCTACAATTCAGTGGTAGACCTAGCATGCATAAGACTCGGGGATTAGTACACTACATTGAAACGAAAGAAAAATAGCATTTAAACAGCAGCATTGTTCATAATAGCCCCAAATCAGAAAGAAATTCAAATATCCATCAATAAATTAATAGATAAACAAAAATGTGGTAAATGCATATAATGAAAATGAAAATCTAATATGTGCTATAATATGTCCATACACAAAAGAACATACATTATTCTGTGTATATAAAATAAACATAATAAGTAAAACCATTGAGGCTGCAGATTAGTGGTTAAAAGTAGATTTGTGGTAGATAGAGTTTATTTGGAACATATAGTTGGGTAGTGATTCTCAATTGCACAGAGTTTCCTTTGAAGGTGATGAAAATGTTCCTGAATCAGGCAATGGTGACAGTTATATAGCTCTATAAATACACTAAGATCATTAAATGTTATGCTTTTAATAGATGAATTCCATGTGTGAATTACGTCTCAATTTCAACATTTAAAATATAATTTAACTCTCACATTCAATAAATACTCACTAAGAAGCATTAATCATTGAAGTAACATAATCACCACTATATTACATCAAACCAAAAGTTTAAATGAAAGATAAATGATTGGACAATATTTACTATAAAAGAAACAAAACTAAGAAGTTATCTGCAATTGTCAGCCACTTGCAAAGGAAAATTAGTTTCCCCAATGGAGTTTCAACGGGTATATTAACCACACTTCAAGGTAGGCTGCATGCCAAGCAGTAGATGGCCAACACAAAACAAACTCAATGGCATGTTTGTAAACTTTATGTCACAAATTGCATTGTTTGGGCATTTTTTGTCTTAATAAGCCTTTTGCTTGTATATTTGGTTTCCATTTTTGTATTTTTGTGAGTATGTATAAGACAGTTTCTTGGGGTTTTGGGGAGGGAAAGACTTTGATTATTAGTTTTTTTTTTTTTTGTTTTGGGCTTTTAAAAATAAATTTAGTTATTTTACATCCCGGCTGCAGTTTCCCCTCCATTCTCTGCTCCTAGGAAGAGGATAAACCTGGTACCTAAGTCAATAAAATTGCCATAGTGTAAACACTTTCCTGACTGGAGAAGTCCAATATAAGGAGTATTTGGGAAAGAAACAATATTTTAGGGCGTCTTTCTATTCTAAAGTTTACTTTCAAAGGCCTGTAGACTTAAGTTTATTGGGTGTTTTCAGTCAGGGATGGGAATAAAAAACAGTTTCTAGGGCCTTAGTAACAGCAGCAAACTATAAACACAATCCCCATGGCCAAAGGTAAAAGAAAAAATTCCTTATGTCCTTAAGGGTATGTTCAACTGCCTCTCCCTCCCTCCCGCCCGCCCTGCCCCCTCCCTCCCTCTCTCTCTCTCTCTCTCTCTCTCTCTCTCTCTCTCTCTCTCTCTCTCTCTCTCTCTCATTTATTTTATATACCAACTGCAGTTAACCCTCCTTCCTCTCCTCTCAATCCTCCCACCTCCCCTTTGCCCCTTCCAACCCCCTCCTCCTCCATTGCTGTTCAGGAAAGGGCAGGTTCCCATCAGTATCAACAGAACATGGCATACCAAGTTGTAGTAAGAATAAGTACCTCCCCTTGTATTTAGATTGGGCAAGGCAATCTAGTATGAGGAATAGGCTCAAAAGACTCAGGCAAAGTGTTAGGGACAGCCCCTGTTTCCACTGTTAGGAGTCCCACACGAGGACCAAACTACAAAACTGTCACACATATGCAGAGTTCCTAGGTCAGTCCCATGCAGGCTCCCTGGTTGTTTTTTAAACAGAGAATGAAACGGTATGGAATTGATTGGGTGCAGGAGGTGAAGAGAATCTGGGAGGAGTTGGGGTAAGGGAAATACATTGTATGAAATTTTTTTCATTAAAAATATTAAAACCAAAAGCACCTGGTAAATTTTGTAATATGGAGATCACGGGTGACCCTAATAAGAACAGACTCAGTAGTAAAGAAAACATAAAAAGCAAAGTAAAAAAAAATGAAGAATCAATGAGTGGCTAAAATGTTAAGACAGCAAGTTCACTTCATTACTTCCTGAAGTTTGAATGGTAAGGGAAAAAGGAAACAAGTTAGCTTTAAAAAGATGCTAAGTTTATACACACACGCAATATGTAAGCATGATTGTATGAGAGATAAAAACATTTGAGAGAGATCAAAGATACAAGAGAAGATGAGCATTCAGGCACACATCTATTATCCTAGAATTTGGGAGGCTGAGGCAGGAAGACTGAAAGTTGGAAGTCATCCTTGGCTTCATAATGAGGTTGTCTTAAAACAAAATAAAAAAAATATATGGAAGAAATTGACTAAGAGAAAGGACTAAGAAAAGGTAAGAGGGAAAAGAATCCAAAGTCCAAGTGAAAGAACTGGTTTAGAAATGAAGAACATACTTCCTCTATTGAGAAAGGAGGGCAGGAAGATGTAGGTTGAATCTGTAGAAATTAACAAGAAAAGGAGTGGATTTGTGGGTGATCTCAATATCAATCTTGATTTTTTTTAATGCAGTAGGAATTAAGTTTAACAGTTGAAAGTAAAGTGAATATAATCACGGCAGGAGGTTTATGGACAAAATGAAAGCATGGAATTGCTGCTGAGAGCAGAAAATTGAACTAACCAAGGAAGAAGGTGGGAAGATAAGGAGGGGACAAAGAAAGCAGGGGGTGGGATACAAAGGGAAAAAAACTAGAAACTGAATTTGCAGTGGCACTAATCTGGAAGTTGCTCCAATCCTATCCAATCCTGTAGAATTGATAAAACAAAACAGAAAAGTTGACCCTGAGCTGGGGTTTTGTTAAAGCACAAGAACCTAGAAACCCAGAGACTTGCTAATTACTGGAGCAATGTGTGTCCTGAGTGACTGTCCTTTCCTATGAGCCAGGAAACAGCGATTTTTGGAAATACAGCTGCACCTTCTTGCAAAAGATCATCCCAGATGGGCTGGTTGCCAATTTATTATTCCCCCATTCTCTCTGTCTCTGTGTGTGTCTCTCTCTGCCTCTCTGCCTCCGTCTCTGTCTCTCCCTTTCTCTCTCTCTCTCTCTGTGTGTGTCTCTCTGCCTCTCTGCCCCCTGTCTCTGTCTCTCTCGCTCTCGCTCTCTCTGTCCCCACAGAGGGTGGAATAGGGTGATAGGGCGTGAGATTCTCAGGTGAGTATCCCATTGCACCCTACCATCTGTCAATGCTTCAGGTGGCTTGTGGGGCAAGGGCTAAAGCATATAGGGGTCAAGGAAGCCTGGAAGGAAGGGGGTGCTTCATCATGTAGCTTTGGGAAGCCTTCAGCCTTGCTTGGTAAAGCTTTGTAGTCGTGGTCAGTGGGGAAGGAATGTCTGCACCCATCTAAGTAACCCGTCATTTGGGCTCTGTAAGTAAGCTCAATAAATACATTAGTTCCATCAGAGTAAACTTTGATAGATTCCTGCCTCAGTTTCTTGTTGGAACCTTGGGAGGAGGGGTAAATGCAGTTTATGTTCCCCCTCAGGAAGGAATTTTAGCAACAGTGGGTTAAAGGATCTAATTTAGTAAAAATAAATGTCGAGCTGGTCCCGAAAGAGAGCATACATGGTTTGATCTTCACGTGGCACTGCTCAAAGGTCTTGGAACAGTCTTGTTTTCTGCTGTGAAATCCTAGATTTCCCCAGCCATCAAGACTTTTTCCCATAATGAAAATGAAAAGTATAGTGCCATTGGGAAAAGAAAACATAAGGTGAGTAATCAATAAATGGGAAATTAAGCGCAATTTTGTATTATACAGTTACACCATATCACAGAGCTGTTGCAAGATGACAAACAGTTCTAGATCAAATAAGATCCTGGGTTCTCAGCTTTTACCCAAACTGCTCTCTCCAAGTCTTTGATCATGTTGCTTCCTCTGCCAAAAATATCTCCTTAAAATTTTAGCCTGTCCCTAATGATAGGGGTTGATTTTACCTTTCTAGCTCTTACAATGCCAGATATAGTGTCAGGTGTCTCACAAATGCAGATTTAGTTGAAACAAAATAAAGAAAAATATTACTAAGGGCTAAATGATCAGAAAAATGTCACATATTTAAATTTGTCCTTAAATATGGTAGTATTCTATCATCAAAAGAAACTTTTTTGTTGTTTTTTCTGTTTTTTTTTTTAGTTTTAATGAGAAAAATGACACAACAATGGAGGTGCGAATGCAGAGGAAGAAAACCAATTTGCGTAAAACTAGAGGTTTCTACTAAAATCAGTATAAAGTAGCTGTAATTTATAAAGAACTGCTTCAGTCTCTGCCTCCAAAACCCTTTTCAATTAATTGAGAAAACAAGATAATCTACAATCCAATACAATGGCAAATGAAGGGTTTAGAATGTTGAGATGGATGAATGGACAAGGATGAATCTATCAAAAAGATAAGAATTGAGCTGAGCTCTGAAAGACTGAGGGCTCCAAAAAGAGGTTGAGCATTCAGCTTTGGGAAATAAGTAAATAAAGGCAAGAATGTAAGAGGTATGACAGTGGATTTGTCCGGATGAAATTGAACTCAAGTAGACAGCAAGCAACAATGACAGCATCAGGATTGTTCAGGGATGTTTGCAAAAAGACCGAAGCTTTCTGTATAGTAGGCAATGGAGAGGAAAACGAAGGTATTTGAGGAAGGAGTGGCATGAAAAGTTGCAGTAGAGAACAAAGCAACTCACTAGTCCATAATTACTATGAGAAATAAGAACCTGAGGAAGGATCACAGACTTGGGGAAAAAAAACTTGAATAGTAGCTAAGCCAAATACAATCAGAATTATAACAGAGACTAGATGCACATGACTTAAACAATGTAAATTAGCATCAGAAAGTATGAATCAATTTAGCACCTGGAATGCTAAGTATGAGTAGCAAAGGAAAAGGAGAAATGAAATGCATCTGAGATTTTATGCCTGAGTTATTGAAAAAGATAAAATCATGGTTTAATTTTTTAAAATTTACTATATGCTGTAGGAGAAGGGAAGAGTGGAGATTAATTCAATTTAGCTAACTAAATTTGAGGTGGCAGATGGAAATCCATGCAGAAACTAATGGCACCTAACAGGGTTGTCTGATGTCATTAAGAACAAAGGAAGTTTATACTTCTTGGTTGACTCTGCTAGCTTAATCAGTTTTGAGAACTAGAACCCCCCACAAGTATTGTCTTTCTACTTCATAGTAACTCACTGAAATTAAGGAACACCTGAAATCTGCCGTTCTCCTTCCCATGAGTCTAAATGCAGGTGTAACAATCCTTCCAGAAAAATCCCTCGGTTTTGCCACCTTAACAATTTAGACTATATATTAAAAGGGCTCTAGGACCTGCAAGCTGGCCCAGGAGATTAAAGTAGTTGCCATGAAGGCCTAGTTACCTGAGTTCAAATCCTAGAACCAACATAAGGGGAAAAAGAGAGAACTGACTTCACAGGATTTTCTTCTGGCCTACACACATGCATTGCATTATGGTATACCACCACCCCCATGATAATAATAACAGTTTTAAAAGTTCTCTAGAAACATGCAATGCTTCTAGACATATACTATTGTTTAAACTTTGATTGTCCTTGTAGGCCAATGGTGTTGCAGGTTGAAAGAATAAAGATCTGCAAACCACAAAATAAAATTTAGCAGTAATCTCCTTTTGAAAATCAATTTCTTTGTGGCTGTCTGCTTTCAAACCATGCTATACGACATCACTCCAATAAAAATTGTCTTCATCTCTGAAGTGTGGGCCCATTGACAAGTGGATGTACATGGGGAAAATTACTCAGCAGTCTATTATTTTAAAGTGGTTTCAGCAGCTACCAGCGGGAAAATCCCTAGGAAGCCACAAAAGTCAGGGAACTACTCTTTCTTTCGGTTATTACAAGCACATAGTACCAGCATCTGGCTTAGGAAATGACAACTGAAATTTAATTCTTCTCTCCCTAAAAGACATACAATCATTAACTAATTTTCCAAATGGTACGTTCATTAAGCATTCACTACCACACACATTCCTGCGTCAATGGTCATCAATGGTAAGACTAGTGACAAAAATGACAAAAATGTAATAGCCAATAATAAGGGAACTGGAGTTAGGCATGGGAAACCAACTCCTATCTAATTTACACTCTTGTTTTTATTTTCTTCCTTTAGAGCAGCAATTCAAAAAATTGAGATGAACACCAGCATTACATAAGAAGTCATGGGTAGACTCTAAACAGTCTGAAGATGTGCGACTAGATGTGGCCACACATAGGTAGGTTTTGCAAAAGTTCTCCAACACTAATACACACCTCAGATTGAAAATGACATTCACACTCATCTCTATGATATATATTAAACCTAGAAGTCTGAAAAAGTTCTAAGTAGGGTCTGAGACTATTCCACTATCTCTAACAGAAAGATTAAGAGTAAGACTAAAAGACAGACATAGAGGAAAAGGGAGTAATGGAGAGGGCAGAAGAGGAAGAAAGAGATAACAATTGTGAGTCAGAATTAATTACTGCCCACTGTAGTGTAAGTAATTAGCTGGACCCTATCGCAGTCTGTTTTGTGATGCTATAACAGAATACCACAAATTGGGTAATTTATAAAGTAAGTAAATTTATTAAGCCAGGCATGGCGTTGCATGCCTAAAACCCTAGTACTTGAGAGATAGAAGCAAAAGCTTGGATGGTAATGAATGCTTTATCCTCAGGTACCAAATAAGTTTGAGGCCAACCTGGGCTGCATGAGACTCCGTTTCAAAGAAATAAGCATAAACAGAAAGGAAAGAACTTTATTTCTCATAGTTCTGAAGGTTGGAATGATACTGGAAGATAGAAGATCAATTGAAAGGATAACAGATGGATATTAATTGGGAGCCTACTCCCTCAACTCCTGACCCACTTCTATGATAATAGCACACATTCATTCATGTGGCTTCATTGACTAATCACAACTTAAAGGCCCCACCTCATAACACTGTTACAATGGTAATTAAATTTCAACATGGGTCTTAGAGGGGGATATTCAAACCACAGAAAGCTATTTGTACATGCTAGATTCTATCCACACTAACTCACTTAAATCCCACAAATTAAAGATTTCTTTCTCTGAAGTTCACACCAGAATTGACTGATAGTACAGCCTTTTCACATTAAACATAACTAGCCTGACATCCCTGATGCTTCTGGTTGAGCTTATTCTGGGCTGGAATCCTGAACACATCTATTATGGAAAAAGTCTGGAGTATTTGAAATGAAAAATCTTGATGATTCTCTTCATGTAAAGATAAATACCAAAAAAACTAACATCTCTTATACCTTTTCCATTACTTTTATTTTATGCATCTTTAGAATAACAGATGCATCTAGATACAATTCACTCATTTTTATTGGTACTATACTGAACTGTCTAATTTTATGATAGCTCTTGCATCATTTTCTTTAAAGCCCCACACAACTACTGCCTTAGTCATGGTAAAATCAGTTGTGAAACATTTTCCTTCTCACAGTAAGTACCCTCATGCTCATATTTAGTGAATCTCCATTCCTAGCACTCACCACATACACTCAGTAATCTAATTTTTGAATCCACATATTTGCCTATTATGGACATTTCATACAAATAGAATTATACAATATAATGTGGGTTTTTGTGACTGGCTCTTTTCACTTAACATAATATTTCTGAGATACTACCATGTTGTAGCACATATTCAAACTTCATTCCTTTTTATGGCTGAAATATATTCTATTAGAATTTTATGCCACATTTGTTTATTCATCAGATACTTGGGTTGCTTCCATTTTTTGAAAATTATGAATAATGCCACTCACTATGAACATTCCTATAGAGGTTTTTGTGTGAACAGACATTTCCAATTCTTTTGGGCACATGCATACAAGTAGAATTGGGTCATAATGCATTAAGTAATTCTGTGTTAACTTATTAAGAGGCTGAAAACCCATTTTCCAAAAACTACTATATCATTTAGCATCCCCACCAGCAATGTATGAGTGTTCCCATTCTCCACATCTCCATTGTTTACTATCTTTCTCATTATAGATAGTCTAAAAAATAGGTAATTATATTTCAATGTGGTTTTGATTTTTATATACATGATTGATAAGTGTTGAGCAGATTTCTGGGTAGTTTTGGACATTTGTGCCCCTCCTTCGATAAATATATACACCTTTTCCTTGTTTGTGTTCTTATTTATTGCATTTCAAGAGGCCTCTTTTGCAAACCTTTTCTCCTACTCTAATATTTCTTTTCATTTTTAAAAGTTTTCTTTTTTTCTATTGTTAAAAGAAAAATTTACATTTACTCCCCTTGTTCCCGGCCCTCCTCCTCCCCCACTACCCCACCGCCCTCCCCCTGCTTCCTTAAGATGGGGCAGG
>JAQHUG010000094.1:5260501-5286676 GCA_028555095.1 Dicrostonyx torquatus | reverse complement strand
TTACTCCACAACCTCTCCAGCATAGGTTATCATTGGTGTTTTTGATTTTAACCATTCTGACAGGACGGAATGCTGGGAAGAAGGCAGTGTGGCAGACGCCATGATTCTCCTGCCTGAGATGGACACTGGTTAGGATCATTCCCCGTAAGCCACGACCTTGTGGTGACACACAGATTATTAGAAATGGGTTAAACGAATATGTAAGAATTAGCCAATTAGAGGCTAGAGATAATGGGCCATGCAATGTTTAAATGAATACAGTTTCTGTGTAATTATTTCAGGGGTTAAGCTAGCCGGGCACCGAGAATGCAGCTCCTGTTACACCCTCACATCAAGGCTGGCATCCTTGAGGCATCCCAATAAGAGGTAAAAGGTCCCATGAGTAGGCAAAACTGTCAGAGACACCCCCTACTCCCACTGTTTGGAGTCCCACAAAAACACCAAGCAACACAACCATAGCATTTATGTAGAGAGCCTAGAATAGACCCATGCAAGCCCCATTATTGCTGCTTCAGTCATGGTGAGCCTCTATACAAAATGATTTCTTAAACTTTTTGAAATACACATCATCTATGGTCACTCTACTCCATCATAGTATAACAGATCATCTTTTTCCATATAACTATAATTTAATACATATTGATCAAGTTATTCCCCATCAATCCTCCCTAAACCTCACTTACTCACCACCATCTGGTAACCACCATTCTAGTCTACTCTTAGAGTCTATACAATTAAATTTTTATTCCATATGTGAATGAGATCATATGTACTTGCCTTTTTGTGTCTAACTTATTTCATTTAATTCAATGAAATTTAAAAATTCAAAATGATTTCCAGCTCCATTTGTACTGTCACATATAACAGAATTTCATTTTTTTATGCTTGACTAGTATTCCATTATGAATATGTAATACATTTTTTGTTTCATTTCATTTTGTGGGTTGCTTTTCTTTTTTGTTTCCCAGGCTGGTCTCGAACTTGCAGTCATTCTGCCTCATTCTTCTGGGTACTGTGACTACAGGTACCATCACCATATCTGGCTGTATTTTCATACCCATTAAGCACCTAAACTAATGAGTACATAGGTTATTTCCATTTGTTAGCTATGTCTGGTAATGCTACAATAAGCATGAAGAGGCCAGCTGTCTCTTCCAAAGACTTTCATTTCCATTGGACATACACAGTACATGACATTTTTCTGCCTGCTGTGAGAAAATGCCTGACAAGAAGCAACTTTAGAGATGAAAAACAGTTGACTTTGGATTACAGTTCAAGGGAATACATCCCACCATGGCAGAGAAGGCAGCAGCAGGAGTAGGAGGCTGCCTCCTCACATTGAATAATCACACTACAGAAGCAGAGAGTAAATTAGAAGCCAAGCTAGGCTGTAAAACCTCAAAGCCTGTCTAGTGACTCGTTTCTTCTAGCAAGACACTCCCTCCCAAATGTTTCACAACCTTCCCAAACAGCTCCACCAGCTGGTATTCAAACATGAGCCTATGGAGGACATTTCATATTCAAACTAAAACATATATCCAGTAGTAGGATTGCTAAATCATATGACAGCTCTGTTTGAAACTTTTGACACAGAAACATTTCCACATAGTTTGATATGGCATATGTGTGTGTATACATATATTTAACCAATAGTGTATGAAAAGGTTCCTTTCCTCAACATCCTCAAATATATTAACTATCTTTAGTCTTTGTTGTTAATATTAGGCATTCTTACTGAGGAGAACTAGTCTCTAATGGTAGTTTTAATCTGCATTTCCTGGTGACTAGTGACACTCCTATAGTTATTTTCATAAAACTATTAGGCATCTGTCTGCTTTTGAGAAATGTCTATTTAGGTGAATTTGGCCTATTTTATAAAGTTCACCCTTTTTTAAAACGTGGATATATGATTTTTCTGGTACCATTAGTTAAATAGAAAATCTTATACTCCAGTGAACTGTCTTGTTTTGTTTTGAGTTTTTATTTTTTTTAAAAACAAATTTGTTAAAATGTAAGGGTTCTCAATTCTGTTCCATTAACCTATAATGTCTATCCTTATGCCAGCATCATAATGGATTGATAACTATGGCTTTATAAATAATAGATTTTTTTCATTCCTTTAACATGCCATGTTCTCTCTCACCTCCAAGCCTTTGCAAATTCAGTTCCTATTACTGGAAACTAAATAATCCAGATAATAATTTTTTCAGTTTTAAATTCAAAAGATGCTTTGTCAAGAAAATGTCCCTCTATTTCAAAAGTTTGATCCAGGTGTTCATCTTTTTTTGTTCAAAATTACCATATGTTCCAAATAATTCAAGCAGTAAGATTGACCCTACTGCTTGCTTCATCATCAAACTGAATTCTTCTAGCTTAGTCACTTGACTCAAAATTCCATGAGTGCAGGAATTCTCTCTGACCTGCTCAACAGTTATATCTCCACATCTGTGTACAACTGTCTTAGGGCTTTGAATGCTGTGAAGAGACACCATAAATATGTAATACTATTAAAAGACTGAACATAAAGTCAGGAGAAAAAAAGAAGAAAAGAAACTTAAATTCATGACCATTCTAGGAACAAGAAATCAGGAAAAAGCACCAATGTTTAGGTTCTGAATTAGAACAATAGTTTAAATGAATAGTAAATCAACTTTCATTTGGACAGAAAGCCAGTTTCAGATGATTTCAATATCATGGTGGATTAAGCTGACATAGGATTGCTAGCACCTAAGGCCAACTTCTGGAAATATAAATCCTATTTGGATAAAAACAACTGAGGCCTCAAAAAAATTGTGTGTGTGTGTTTGTAATAAGTGTGTATACACACACACACACACACACACACATATATATATGTATATATATATATACACACATACAATATGCCATCCATTCAAAAGCAATCAAGCAAATGACAAAACAGTCAAGTAGTAGAAAAATAAGATATACAAGTGATAATAGAAGCAGATTGAAATATTTTGTGGTTCCCTATAAATTTCAGAATTTCTATTTCTGTGACAAATTATTTTGTTGTTGTTTAACTTTTTTGAGATAAGAACTCACAGTGTTCAAGGCTATACTTGAACTCATAATCCTTTTGCCTTTGTCTCTCAAGTGCTAGAATTATTGTGAGACACCACACCTAGATTGTGTCACTGGAATCTTGATGAGGTTTTCATTGAACTGGCAATTTTCTTTAGATAGTAAGGGCATTTTTCCAATTTTTCTTCTTTCCATAAATAGATATGGAATATATTTTAATTTATTCTTGCTTTCTTCAATTATTTCATCATTATTTTATAGTTTTAATTGTCAGGTCTCTGACACTCCTGGTTAAATTTATTTCTAAGTACTTTATTCTTTTGTTAGCTATTGTCTGAATGTCCTATATCTACTAGGATACCAAACACAATTTAACCTTCCCTAGGGCAAAATGACTTCATGAATTCTTCCAAACAGCTAAGAAAAAAAATATTACCAATGTTACATGAATGATTGTAAGCAACAAATAAAACAAACAAAATAGTAATGACAGCATAAAATAACTTTGATAGCCAAACTTGATGAGAGAAAGCTGCATGCTAATCTCTCTCACTCATAAAGATCAAAGGTTCTAAATGAAATGTTAGTAGAATAATTCCAGATATATATGAACTGGACAGCACATTTGAACTAAAGAGGCTGTATCCTAAAGGGAATATGGCTCATACCACATTAACAGAATAAGGGAGAAAAATTCTGTTACTAATTCAATATATAAAAGAAAACCATATAATGATGTAATTCCTTATGTTATTCAGAAACCTTTGAAAACTAGAAGAAAATCTAGCATTAGAGAGGCTCCAGCAACTGATGGGAGCAGATGCAGAGACCCACAGTCAAACAGGCAGAGCTGAGGGAATTTCACAGAAGAGAGGGAGGAAGAGTTGTAGGAGGCAGAGGGGTCACAGGACATCACAAGAAAACCCACAGAATCAACTTACCTGTGCTCACAGGAGCTCACAGAGACTGATTTGACAATCACAGATCCTGTATGGTTCTGTACCAGGTCCTGTACATATGTTATGGATGTATATCTTGCTGTTCTGGTGGAATTCTTAACAGTGGGATTGGAGGATATCTAGGACTTTCCTGCCTGCTTTGGGGACCCTTTTCCTCCCCCTTATTGGGGTGCCTCATCCAACTTTAATATAAGGGTTTCTGCCTAGTCTTACTGTAACTTGTTATGTCATGTTTCGTTGATATCCCTGGGAGGCCTTCTCTTTTCTGAAGGGAAACAGGAGAGGAGTGAATCTGGGTTAGGGGAGACTGGGAGGACAAGAGGGAGTGAAAACTGTAATTGAGATGTAATATATGAGATAAGAATAAATGGATGAATGGATAGATAGACAGATAAATAAGGAAAACAAGAAAACAGCAAAAAGTGAAAATCTGACCAGAGAAACAAGAGAAAACATTGTAAGAGCCAGATGAGATAGATAACATCAAAAAAAACTAGTATCTTCCAGACACAACAGGACTGATACACAGATGGACTCAAAGAGACTGTGAAAGCATTCCCAAGATCTGGACAGGTTCTAGTCAGACAGGGTCCCCACACTGAGAGTACAATGAGAACTCTGGGTCCCAACCCCAACTAAGAAGCTAATTGCAATTGATGTGTGCTTCCAAAGGGAAAGTCAGTTTTCTTCAATGGAGTGTCACTGGACATATCAACCACATTCTAGGGCAAGCCCCATGCCCAGGAATAATTGGCAAAGGGAAAAACTTTTAAGGTATATAGATTAAAAAGGAAAAGAATAAAAAATTAAAAATAGTTTTCATAAATTTTTGATAGACATGTAGAAAATCCAAAAGAACAAGCAAATAAATTATTAGGATCAATAAGCTAGTTCAGCAAACTGCTGGATACAAACTCAATACATAAAATTAAGCTAGATTTCTAAACATCAGCAAGAAGAAATTAAAATTAAAATTAAAGCAATTAAAAGAAAAAGGTCACGAATTTGAAAGAAAGCAAGGGAAGCTACATGGGAGGGTTTGGATGGAGGTAGGTGATGGGAGAATGATGCAATTATATTATAATATTATAATATATATTAAATATATATTATAATCACAAAAATTAAAAATTATGTAGCCCCACATTGGGTTTCCTACCAAGTCAATTGAAAGATTACGATGCAGGATTTTTTTATTAGATAGTGCTTTGGGGATCAACATATGTGCAAGACAAGGAAAAAAGTCAATCACCAAATTGCCCTAACCAAATTTCTATTGAGCTCTTGAGCTGGTATGGCTGGTATATGACTCTTCAATGTTTTCCCAATTTGGAAGAAAGGGGAAGTGATTTATAGCTCCGCACTAGTTAGCCATTAGATGCAGGCAGCCCTGGAAGGAAGTTTCTCCTTGATTGAAAAAAATTTTTTTTTCATCAAAAGATAATTCTCAGCTGAACTCTGCCTTCTGAAAGTTCTCTTGATACTTGAGGGCATAAATCCTGCATTTCTGAAGTGGAATTTACATAGTGAACCACAACATCCACCATAGCATATATAATGACATTTTAAAACATACCTTGGAAATCCTCTCTCTATTAAAATTTTTAAAAAGTAAGGCTAGGCAGAGGTGGTGCATGCTTTTAATCCCAGCACTCAGGAAGCTGAGCCAGGCAGATCTTTGTGAATTCCAGGCCAGCCTGGTCTACAGTTCCAGAACAACCAGGGCTACAGAAGTCCTATCTCAAAAAGAAAAAGAAAGAAAAATTACAAGAACTGGAGGATGTGACCTCCTTAACTGAGTTTTATGTGGTGAATAAGAATATAATCCACCAGGACAGGCTCCAAAGCTGCAGAGAAACCCGTCTCGAAACCCCCCCCCAAAAAAAGAATATAATCCAAATATGTTTGAATATTTGGTCCCTAGTTTCTGTAATTCTCTCAGAAGGATTAAGAGTTATGGCCTTGTTAGAGGAGGTATGTTACAAGAGCAGAGCTGGAGGTTTCGAAAGACTTTCTGTTCCCCGTGTGCTGTGTTTCCTGCTAGTAGATCAAAATGCAAGCTCTGAAGTGCTGCTCTGGTTGCCTGTAGCCACACCTTCACGCCTTCACTCCACCACAAACACTAACCCTCTGGAACTGTAAGCTCCTTTAAACTCTTCACAAGTTGTCTTGTCATTGGATTTTATCATGGCAATAGAAAAGAAACCTTAACTAATACAATTCTTTTTTTTTTTTTTTTGGTTTTTCGAGACAGGGTTTCTCTAATACAATTCTTAAATTCAATTTAATTGCAATAAAAATTCTAAGAGATTTCTCTTTTATTGAGGCATGTAAAAAAGCTGATTCTAAAATGCATGTGAAAATGTGAACAATAAGAGTAGATGGTTTTAAAGCATATGAACAGGTAGGAAGGACTTGCTTTCCCATAACCTTATTATAGGTTATGGTTATGTACCCCAAGGATTCATGTAATGGATGTTTAGCTCCAGAGTCGCACTGTTGATATGGCAGGACTTTTAACAGGCTGGCGGAAGCCTCAGTGCAAGACTACTGAAGGCACTTCCTTCAGAAAGGATTAGTCTTTTTCTTACACAGTACATTAGTTCTCAAAGATGTAGGCTGCTATGAATGAGGTGAGGTCAACCCATGCAATTTTTCACTTTTCTGCACTTTTATTTCTCTCTCCACCATTTTGCTATCCAGTCAAGAGTACCCTCACTAAAGCTGAATGGATGTTTTCTGAATCTCCTAAATACCTAAGTAATCTCTTTTACTTTCAAGTACCTAGCCTCAATTATTTTGTTATAGCAACAGAAAACAGACTGATGAGAAACAGATCAACAGACTAAAATAAACAGTTCAAAAACAATTTGGGGTGTATATAAACAATGAATGGATGAAAAAGTAAGAATGTAGAAAAGTAGAAAAAGTCCTTTTAATAAAAAGAACTAAATCAGTTGGATACTTATATGGAAAAATATAGAGCCTGATCTCTATGTCTCCACCATACACAAAATCAATCCCAGGTGGCTTGTAAACCTGGCTGGCACTAATGCAAAACTTCTAAATGATAATGTATGAGCATGTCTAATGATTTCAAAGTCAGCAAATACTTCTTTTTTAAAAAATTTTTTGGGGTGGCTTGCGTGTGTGTGTGTGTGTGTGTGTGTGTGTGTGTGTGTGTGTGTGTGTAAAAGAGAGCTTCAGATTATTTGGAGATGAAGTTAGGTGGTTGTGGGCTGCCTGACTGATGGTGGGTGTGAGGAACTAAACTGTGGCCCTCTACAAAAGCAGTACATGACCTTAACCACTGGGCCATGTCTTCAGCCCTGAAAAAATACTTCTTAAACAGAATATAAAAACACTACTCATGAAAGGAAATATTAAAAAATTTGATAAATTAAAATTAAAGCCTTCTGTTCATCAAAAAATATATAAGTAGGTTCCAAATTTGGGACTGTTTTGCAAATTATAAGAAGAACTCACTTCAAGGTAAATAAAGATTTCTAGGGCTACAGATATGGCTCAGCAGTTAAGAGTGCATGTTGCTCCTGCAGAATAGATGAGTTTGGTTTGAAACACCCATGTCAGGAGTCTAATAACTGCCTATAACTCTAGCTCCTGTGAATCCAGAGCCCTCTGCTGGTCTCTGCAGAAACCTGCACTCACATGCCCCCACATATACACAAGCACACATATACAAAAATAAAAATAAAAAAACATGTTTTTAATTATATAAGAATAGAGCAATTTGACAGTAAAATAGACAAAAAGATGGAAAATTACTTCAGAAGATACCCAAATTGATAATACATGTGATAAGGAACACAACTTCATCAGTCTTCTGAGAAGAATCCATTAAAATCCTGAGATAAAGTTACCTAAGTAGGTAGACTACTTACCTAGAATACCTGAAGCCTTGGGCTCCAGCCTCAACAATATCACATACAATAACAAGATATCACTAAATACTCACCAGAATGGCTATCATTGCAAAGTAATATAAAAACTGCCATTCTCATACATTGCTGTTGAGAATAAAATTGACAATAACTTAGAAAAACTGTCATCAATAATTTCCAAGTATGTATTTTCCATTGCATAGAAACTAATCCTAGGTATATCTTCAATGGCAATTCTAATAATTGGAACCAAAATACATGCATAAAATATCTGAAACATCATTATTCACAATAACTCCAAACTGGAAATAATCAACATATTTATTACTATAAGGAATTTATAAATTGTTATGTATATCAGCAACAAAATATAAAAAATATAAATTAAAAATCTCCCTGTTTGCAACAGTATGGTTATCACAAATGTAGTGTTAACCCACAAAACTCAAAAGAATACATTTATCTGATTTCATTTATGTACAGTTCAAAATGAACAAAATTATTTCTGGTAATAGAAGTCAGGACATTCATCATCTTTGGAGAGTGAGGATGATATAGTGATAAAGATGAGCACATTTAAGGGTTTCAGGATGTTAAAAATATTTTATTTCTTGACTTTGATGCAAGCAACATGTGTGCTCACTTTGTAATATTTCATCAATTGGCACAATTATGATGTGTATACTTTTCTGTATTTGTATTGTATGTCAATGAAAATAAAGTAAAAGAATAGAAATGAAGAAATAAGTGCTGAGTATTTACAGAGGAGTCAGACAAAGGTGGTTCTCTACAGCGGCTGCCTTATAGACAAAGGCACAAGGCTTTTCTTGGTAATATTCTTGGAAATTAAAATCACTTCAGAAATTCTCTAGTATAAAGATATCTTCTCTCTAAGGTAGTTACAGATAAATTACAGATCATTTTTCACAAGATCTAAGAGAGAAGATGAAACCTAAAAGCAAATAAAATATCAAACAATGTATTACAAAAAGCTTTTAGTGCCAACTTAGAGGGAAAGTGTGAAACTAGGAAATGGATCACATGGTTAGGACTCCTCTTTTTCACTTCACTTTCTAATTATTTTAGAAACTAGTGAAACATTACCAATAGAACTATTTACCTAAGTAAAACTGACAGTTCACATACTTACAGGACCAGAAAGAAAACAGGCCTATTTTATAAAAATGCCTTTGTTTTATATAAATGTTACCCACGTCCCCAGATATTCAGTTCAACAACTATTTGCTACTTAGCTATAACTAGTGCTGTTAGGAATCATAAAGACAATACAGAAGGTAGATTTCTGATGACCTTTAATGTAAAGGCAGATTATTAAGATGAAAATCAGTAAAAACTACAGAATAATTCCCAAAGAGATTATGGTGGATGACTTCCAGGAATAAAATTAGTGAGAGTGGAAATGAGAGGGATATCATGAAACCAGTTCAAAAGCCTTAAAGAACTCATTGAAAAGTCTGCATTTAAAATCCATAAACAACTTATCTAGATTCCATAATTTGTGGGATCTGTTATGGTCAGCATGAATCTCCTAGAATGATTCTTAGTTAGTAGGAACATCAAATCTTGGTATACTAATGATGTATCTAGTTATACCCAAAATGTCTGTAGAACATTAAAGCTGCCTTCTATGATATTACCTCAAATAATTAGGAATGTACCACAAACTCCTCCAACAGTCCTGAATAAATTCCTATTGATCTGCCTGTAGTTTAGATTATGAGATGTTACCTTTATTTATCTCTCTCAACATTAAAAGACCTCTAGTATTTAACACTGTATCTAACAGAGAAAATTTTATTTATTCAGCTAGGTCATTAAATTACACCAACATACTGATCATACTCATCTCTCTCCCTGCTTTTGATCAATTTAATTTCTGGAGACTTTCATCAGTCAGCTGTTAGCTTTTTCTTGAGGTGTAGTAATGAGGTGTGGGCTGTGTTCCCAGCACCTGAGAGGAGTGCGGGCCCTTTTGTTCCGTCCTGCCCGGCTCCCGGCCACAGGCCTGCTTTTGGCCCTGGCTAGCTTATACCCAGAATAATTACACACAAACTGTATTCATTTAAATACTACCTTGCACATTAGTTTTAACCTCTTATACATATTAGTTTAACCCATATCTAGTAATCTGTGTATCACCACGTGGTCATGGCTTACCAGGGAGATTCTAATCAAAGTCCATCTTGGGCTGGAGAAACATGGTGTCTGCTACACTTCCTTTCTTCCCAGAACTCTGTTCTGTCTACTCCGCCCGCCTAAGGGCTTCCCTATCAAATGGCCCAGGCAGTTCCCTTTATTCAACCAATGAAAGCAAAGAAATACAGAAGGACCCTCCTACACCATTTCCCCTTTTTCTGTTTAAACAAAAAAGAAAGGCTTTCATTTTAACATAGTAAAGTTACATATAACAAAACAGTTATCAAGCAAGAATTACAGTTACAATATTTATATCTATTTTATCTTTTATCATAACAAAGGAAAACTATAACTATCCATTCTTCAACTCCATCAAAGACTCCAGAAGGATATAATATTACCTAAGTAAACAAGAAGTAAGCAACTTCCAAAACTCTAGAAATGACACAGACAACTCGCTGCTTGGACAGTCACCCAAAGTTCTTTTGTACCATTGGGACATCCATCTTCAGCCTACAGGCCCATAGTATCCAGCAGACATTTCCATGAAGCAGGAAAATTCAAAGACAGTTCAGTCACTTTCTTTTGTATCGCAGACTCTTTTTTGAAGCAGGAACCCTAAAGGATCATCTCACCTTTAGGCAAGTTCAGTAGTCCTCTTTCTGCGGGTTCTTTGTGTCCATTTAAGCAGTCCAGGCAAGAGCGGTTTCTTTGCCCAAATGGCTAACAAACTCCATAAGGAGCCTCTTTGATGCCCATCTTCTTCTTGAAGTAGCCTGGTGCTGCCAGGAACAGACGTGTCTCATTGTCATGAAAAGCCCTAAGTTATTAAAACATTAAATGCCATGTTCTGTGTCTTTGAAAGATATGAAGAATGCCTATCTAAAATATATGCATATTTAGAAAATCTAACATGACTACAAGCTTGACTATTATTGATGATTATCCATTAACAACCTATATTTCCTAATTATACATTACATTTTTAAATGAACTACACAATCACAATATCTTAATCAAGATCAGAAAAACTTATACATATAACAAAATTGACCTTAAACTTATATCAATAAATCAAAATTTATACCAATGCAAATTATTTATATCCATATCATTGAGGAGCAGCAACCAGAATTTTCTGTCTGATTGTAGACAAAAATGAATTTTTGATCATCTTCATAGAAAAATGTTCTGTTTTGTTGTTGACACATTCCTGACATTTTCCACCATGTTTTTCACATTTGAGGGACATAATCATGACCAGACCTCTTTCTCTATAGTGTGATCCAGTGATTTTAATGCTTTTCATTATTTATTATCAAATTCAGACACTACTGGTGTATCTCTAGCTCTTAAGCTAATCGTTACTAAGGATCCAGATACAGCTCCTTATCTCCTTCAAGTAAAGGAGAAGGTTCATGATTCCAGATGTTACCCTCTCACTCTTTATGAACAGCAACTGTGCCCTTAACACCTCCGTTGCAGAAATTTGCTGATCTTCCTACTTTATGTCCTTAATTCCTTCTGTATCCTCTTTTTTAATTGCAGTGTGTTATGCATACACCTTCAATGATTTCTAGAGTCCTTCCTTGAGTCATAATTGAGAGCCCACAGTCCAACCATCCCACAGGCTTGAATAACTTCACCTTTGCCTAAATATAAGTATGACCTTACATAATGAAATGCCTCTGACTGTTCTATTCTACTCACTACAGTTTAGTGCCATCAGCTTCCCTTCACTCTTTATAAATATATTGGAAGGAAACCCAACGTATTGCCCACTGGAGGATACATGTATTTTTGTCTCTGCTCCTCTCTGTTCAACTTGCTGCAACAGCAGCTGTTTATACTGAAAAGCTAAAATATAAAATATGACCTATGTGGCCAAGTCCCACGAGGCTGTTTACTTCCTTATTTATGAATCAGAATCTGTCAGCACAACTTAGAATTTTGAGTGTCAGCAGATAATACAATTAAATGTCACTGCAAAACCAGCAGAGGGTGCACCAGGGCACTAGAAATTTTATCCAAGATATAGCACATCAATTTAGCTCAATTAGCCAATCAACTTTTCCTTTATTTATTTATTCATTATTTATTTATGTATATGCCAAAACTAATATCCTCAAGACAAACAAGTTGAATCGGAACTAAAATTTCTTCAGTTACATTCCAATTTTCCTGAAAGTGAATGAAGTTCAAGACAAATAAGGAGTATGTGGTTAAACTTAAACTGGTCAAAATGTAGTTAGAGCAGAACAAAATGACAAAAATCTGCTGTGCCTTTCATTTTGTAAAGAGTCTGCTATGGAGCTCCAACCTGTTGTCGTTTCATTTACCTCAAAAAAAAAAATTGGCAGATACTATATTATAGGGGTAACGTGTACAAAATTGGAAGAGGAAGGAGCAACATCATCCTAGTTTTGACTCAAGCTATGATATCTTGGGCCATTTATTTTTCCCTCGGGGCCTATATTTGTAAGGTGGTACCTTAAAAATCTGAAAAGGTTCAATTCCAAGTTGATGCTAATACATGTAAAGAGCTGCTATCATTGCTTCGACTGTCCCAAAAGACTAAACTAGAAAGACTGAAGGACAAGCGAGAAGAAGCTGTGTTGAAACACCTAAGTATTTCAGTGCTGCACAAGTGTAAGGAACTAGATGCCATCACAGAAGCTCTAGAATACAGCCATCCCGCTGATCCCCCACCTACAAACATGATGGTCCACCCTGAATGCCAAAAATGCTTGACCACCATTTGAGTAAAGAAGTTGAATTCTCTGATACTTTCTACAGAATAATAATGTGCAGCTGCTAAGTATCTCTACTGGGGATGGGGGGAGAGATAAAGAAAAGACCCAGAGTCCTAATTATCATCCGGCCACAGTGTTTAAAGTCTCAAGTATGAGAAGCACGCTTGCAGCTTCTCTTCTTTGATAAGCTGTTGTTGGAGTGTGTTTGAAAGGCATTTTAGGGCTGGGGCAACTTTACAACGTACATTGTAAAAAAGCAGTGACAGTCCTGACAGCGCATTATCATGAATGTGACAGCTCTAAAGTGTACAACTTTGAAGGTCAAAGTAGCATGAATAATGTTTAAAGAGTTGTGATAAAGACTATGTAGCACCAAATACAGACGCTTCTATGTGTCACCTCAAGTATGTTACTTATACAACTCGTCGTTTTCTCAAAAAAAAAAAAAAGTACAAACTAACCACCAGTCTTTAACCACCTCAAAAAGATCCTTGGCTGCTCTGCCTAAGAGTCACACACGGAAGACAACTTTGGCAACCACGAGAATACTTAGTATCAAGTACGCTGCATTTACTTGAAGAAAAAGTTCAGAAAACAATCAAGCTAATGGTTTGCAGAAAGGGATACAAACACTCTAAAGAACACCCAAAACAAAACAAAAATCCAACTTCCTGTTCTGAAGCTAGCGATGGTGAAAACTCTTCACACCCACTGCAGCCAGTCCATCAACAAGAGCGTCAGAACCGGCATGCAAAGGGTGAGTTTTATTTCCATAGATTTTTTAAAACTGCTGTTCCGAAGTTGTCTAGCAAGACGGCATATTTCTACCAGAATTCCTCAGGGGCGCTGATCCTCACTAGAACGCTGAGGACAATCAGTCTCAAATTGCAGGTAAGTGTGAAAAAGCTCACGTTCTGGTCAGCGCACAAGAACCCGGCGCTCAAAGTACGGTTAAAAGTTGTTTCAACGGGCGTGGAACAGTTATTACAGCTGTTTACAGCTCCAGCTCCAAAGAGGAGCCTGCTAGGGCTGGCATCAGCTCCGGACACGAAGAAACAAGCACCACGGGCAGGGAACCTCACCAGGGGCACCAGGGGCCAAGCTGCTCGCCGTTAGCCGGCCCCAGGGGCGGCGCAGGCACCTCTCTGCCGGCCCGGGTGCGAGGCCGGCCAACTTTTCCCCGAAGCAGCCCACACACACCCCCCGGGGGGAGGGCGGCGCATGTAGCCCGGCCTTTCCAAGTCCATGGGACCCGAGAGGGTCTGAATGAGCCAAGCCAGGAACTGAGGACAACCTGCCCCGGACAACCTCTCCCAAACTCTCCGGCCCACTCTCCCAGGTCCTGCCCTGTAACTTGGCTCCGGGTGGCAGAGTCCCCCGAGCCCTGCGGCGCAGGCCCCCGCCCAACCTAGCAGGGGAGGGGGCCTCCGAGGCCGCCGCCCCTCCTAGGTGACTCACCTGGTGCCGGTCCTGGGAGTCAGGGGGGAGTGGATCTTCTCCTGGTTCCAAAGGCTGCTGTGGAAAGGATGGCTGCCCGAGGTGGCGGGTGATGGGACCCACGGGGTCGAGGCTCCCAGGGCTGCTTAGGGTGCCAGACGTGCCAGGAGCACCCGGGCCGCCGAGACGGGACTCGGTTCCCCGTTCCCGCCGCAATTCGGACCGCAACTCTAGGTAGCAGCACAGCGTCAGCAGGTGGAGGGCCAGCGAGAGGCCAAAGAAACCCAGGAAGAGCCGGCAGCTGTTCCCTTCGCCCGCCCGAGCAGGGGCCCCGCGACAGCCGCAGCCCTGGCTGCCCCGCTCCCTTGGCGCTGCTGCAGGCAGGGGTTCCCTGCGCTCTACCTCAGGGTAGCCCATGGCCTCCAGAGACGGCCACTATCTGAGGCCCGGGAGCCTCTGCCTCTGCCTCAGCCCTTCGCGACCCCTGACAGGCGGTTACTGTCCTGCCATCGGCTGGGGGCTTCAGGGACCCGTTCCTGAGCGACGGTGGCTGGGCGGGACAGAACAGGGAGCAGCCGCATGTGCAGCTCCACTCCGAGGGGTGGGAAAGGGAGGAGGAGGGGCAGGAGAGAGGGGCGGCGCGGCCCGAGAGGGAATGAGGGAGGAGGTCCTCACCCACCCCGCCCCATGCCTCAAGGGGCGGCCGGGACGCCCAACCACGGGCCCGCCAGGCCTGGGCGCCCCGCCCCCTGCCGTTCCACTCGGGCCTCCAGCCGTGGGGCGGGGCCTGGGGGCGTGGGGGTTCACCTCTGCCTGGCAGCCCCACCCAGCTCTTCCCGCTTGCCCCATTGCAGTTGGTGACTGCCGCTGTCGTTCATCTCTGGACTCCACCCCGCTTTAACCCTTCAGCGCCGCTATGGGGGGGAGGGCAGGAGGGGGAGGCTGAGAAGAATTTGGGAACCTTGGAAAGGACGTGGAGCAAAGAAAAGGAGGCAGAAACTAGCATTAATAGAAATGTTTGCAATTAACTGCAGTTGTTAATAACATCATCCAGTACTTATCTGTTGCTTTCCATCTTCAAAGCGTTTAACAGACGTTAAACTAATTAAAACAGTTCAGGGTTTGGAATGAAACCATGCCTGCTGTGTTTGCAATTCAATGGCTCGCCAGAAGAAAAGGAGACCTAAGAGCCTGGGAGCCAAGCAGACTGGGAATCAGGCGGTCTCACTCCCAGAGTGAGTCTGGGGGTACAGTCAAAGCCTACTGCCAAGTGACTAGTGCCAAGTGGAGCTGAAGTGATGCTGTCCCTTGAAGGCTGAAACAATTTTGTAGGATTTCTTGACATAGTAATTCATTCAACAGCTATGCATTGATCCCTCTCACAATGCAGAAAGTGCTGTGTGAGAAAACCCATAGCCAAAAGTTTATCTTCCTTTAGGGCTGTAAAAGTTTTGAAAGAGCATGAGCCTTCAAGAAGCAGGTGGGGAAACTGAGGGTCATGGTGAGGTGAATTTTTACAAGGGTGGTCCACAGAATGGCCAGACACTATTGGCATCTCTACTTGCAGGCAACTGTTCTGGCCTCTCCACCCTTCCCATGCTTCCCCTGGAGTACTCCCTGGGGGAAGTTCAACAAGTCAGCCAAATGTTCCAGATGTACATGCTGCAACTGCAGCATCTTCAACATCTGCACCAATCAGAAACAGGGTCAGAGGAAAAAAAATGGCAAATGTCAGAACAATAGACCTGGAAATGAAGGATAGGAAAAGATTAGTTGTCAAGAGTCACAATTGACAAGAGTTACTAGTCTCAGACTTTAGGGCTTTAAGTGGCTGTAGCAGAGCAAGCATCATTTTTTTTAAGCCAGTAGGCACTCTCATTTCCATGCAATTGAGAAATGAATAATTAGCAACTTTATTGACTTGAAGCAATCATAGTAAAAGCCAGAGGCTCAACGGTGCCCCAGAGCACTTAAGGGTAGGCCTAAGACCTAGGCTGATAAAGGCAAAGAAAAACACCGAAGAATATAGAAAAGGAGACAAAAGAACAAACAAAACCAAAAGCATATGGTGGAGAGGTCGGTGCAGAGAGCACAGAGGTCTTAAGCTTTAAATATATCAGTCACAGACAAGTTTTCTTTCTTAGCCTTGTGAATGGTCTCAGTGCTTCACAGACATTTTTTGTCCTCTTTTTAACCTTTACCCATGAAACAGAAGGTTTGAAAAAAAAAACTCACATCATCATCACACAGATAAGGAGGAAAAGAAAGGCTTGCAACAGCAGCTCTCAAGATCTACTTGTCCAGACCAGGAATTCTAGATGCTAGGAAAACCGCCAGGCCGATTTACCTTAATTATCACAGCCAGGATTATTGGAAAGAATGCTAGACCAGAAGTCAGGAGGCCTCACTCTACCACTAGTTTGTTGGGTCACTCTGAGCAAAGCAACGTAATTTTTTGAGGGAATGGAGAAAGCACCGGCTTGGTTTCTCCAACTGTAAAACCAAGAATTTAAACTGTAAAAGCTATTATGTTGTGCCTTATCTGTCTCATCACTGGCTATGTTGGCTTTATTGCACGCCCATTTTAAAAAGGCTACTTTATAATCATCTAAAATAAAATGGAAATAAATGAATAAATGGCATCCGTCGCCTCATTGTGGTAGTGGTGGTGGTGGTGGCAGTAGTGGTGATTCTCAAGGGTCTTTCTAGTTTCTGCATCCATGTTCTAACAGCTTTTAAATCTATCACAACAAGAGATGGAGAGAGAGAGAGAGAGAGAGAGAGAGAGAGAGAGAGAGAGAGAGAGAGAGAGAGAGAGAGAGATATTTGGGGAACTCACATGCCACTGAGCCCATGAGGAGGTCAAAGGATAACTTTGTGGAATCTGCTTCACTCTCCAACTTTACATAAGTTCCCAGGATCAAAGTGAGGTCTTCAGACTTGTCCTTTGAGCAGCAAACACCTTTATCAGCTGAGCCATCTCTCTGTGCCCCTTCTTTTAATGACTGGACCAAGAAAGACCCTGTTTGCACCATTACCCTCAGAAGCCTTAAAAATGCATTTAACCTAGGACCTCCTTTTGATTCCTAAAAGGCAGAAAATATGGCTTCATATGCTTTAGAAATATCAGTGAGCCAGGGCAGTGAGAAATAGATAATAATAATTATCATTATATTGATGAAGTATTGTGGATGGAACTTAGAAGTCTCATATACACTACGCTACTCCTTAGCTACACCCCCAGCCCACAATTTCCCTTTTATTAATATGTTGTGTGTGTTTTGATGCACTGCTTCAGTTTGCTTCTCTTACCATAGTGTCTTGTCCCCTATAGCATAGGTCTAAAAATGATAAACCTGTAGGCCACATTCAGCAAATAAATGTGCTGTAATTGGTATAGTATTAGATAAAACTAATGAAATGAATGAAAAAGAAAATTCAATTCTAGCATTTGGAAATCTGGAGGTTTCATGTTTTTAGAATGCAGTTTTTCTGGTTTTCTAAATATAAAAAAAAATCACAAGACCTGTTAACAATGGATCCACATTTCCATATGGCTACACCCAGCTAAAACTGCCCCTTTGACATAAACAGGAATAATCAAGTTCTACAAAACCCTGCCTAGCCCTTGACTCTGGTCTGTTGTTGTCAATCATTTATCTTACTTGTGTGATGCCAAGGTATGGGCTCCTTGGCTGGCATATAATCTTTCATTTCAACATTATTATTTGCTACCCTTTAAAGAAGTCATGCTACCACATTGCTAAATTCATTATTCCTTCTCAGACTGCTTCACATTAGCCCAAGCTATCATTTTTCACTAGAAGTATCCCCCACCTCCAAAACCTTCAAGAATCAATGTACATGTTCTCTTTAGTATGGCCTAACAACTTACTCCAGATTTTCTTTTGTGCTTTCATTAAACATACATACGTTAATGATGATACCAAGTATCATGGCATATTTTGAGTGACTGTCTCATATGGTTTTCTCACCATTAAATTGAGCTTCTTGCTGATAAGAATCATGCTTTCTCAATTTTTCTGTTCCAAAACCCTGGCATAGTACCGACCATGAAGTTGGCACTGAAATTGTTTGGTAACTGAATAGGGCATGAAGTCCTCTACAATGGACTAGACTACCTAGAATTCCAAAGAAGGGAACTTGTTCATGGGATGTCTGTGAATACTATTTAAGAAGCATCTTTTGGGTCTTGAACTGCATAACATATATGGAAAGAAACAAAGAATATAAAACCACATGATAGAGCTAGGAATATAGCCCAATAATAGAGCACATGCAAAGCATGCACAAGATCTTGGATTCTATCCTCAGCACCAGCAATACTAGAAACTGAGCACAGGACCTTGTACATGCTCGATAAACACTATACCACTGAACAGCATCCCCCAATTAACTCATATGCCTTTCTTACCCATTGAATTTCATTTCCTGTGTTTGTTTGCCTTGGCCAAATATTAAAAGAAATAGGAATTGACAACCCCTGAGCAATAAGATTAAAAATAAGTTGACAAGCCAGGTGTAGTGGTGCATGTTTGTAGTCCAAGTTACTTGGAAGGCTGAAGTGAAAGAATCACTTGAGCCCAGATATTTAAGGACAACCCAGAGAACACAGATTCACATCTCAAAAAACAAAGGCAAAAATTGTTGACAATCCCTGACAAATCAACTGAGTGGAATGTGCTAAGGAATTTGGCAGAGACTGATATTAAATACTTGGTACTATGGTTAATCCACAGAATAAATAACTGGCATAGAGATCAGCAGGGTAACTATGGTGCACTTAGTGATTGGAGGTAGTTGAGGGGAATATGGGTTTTTGGAGATATTTCCTCATTTGAATCTTATTTTATTTACTTTTCAGCTATGTGATTTAATACAAGTGGTTTTCACTTGTCTTAGATCACCTTAGTTTTCTCATGTGGAAAAGTAGAGATGACAGTATATACTTTTAGAATAGATAGTTTGTAAGATGGCTGTGCTTAAATGGGATGCATTTAAAGGGGAAGAGTTCTGCTGTAGTCTCTTAGGGCTCTCAGTAATTGAGCCTATTAAATAAACTGACAGCAGGCAGATTAACGGGAGAAAATGAATACAAAATGTGTGATGTACAAAAAGGCATCAACATGAAAGAAAAATGAATGTCAAATATGCAGTGAAATTAAGAAATTTATCTATCCTTATCATAAGTGAGGTGGAGGTGAATGTAGACAACTAAGAATAATATATGTATATATACACATATATACATATGTGTATGTGTATATATGTATATTCTTTTTTAAAAGAAAAGTGAATGGGTCCTGAGATAAGATGGTGACAGGCAGTGAAGACGTTCCTCTTCTTCATATTAAACTTCAGTATTTCCTAAGCTTCAGGGTATGACCCTAAACTCCATGGTCCTATCCAGTGATAACTGATTAGTCAGTCACAGTTGATGAGATTATCAGGGAAGTGATTCATGACAAATGAGTTCCTTTTGGAAGACATATCTCTCCGCAGAAAAGAAAAGTTCAATGGAAATCCCTCCCTATAATTGTTCCAAAGTAAAGTATTAGGGGGTAAGACATCCTTCAGAACTATAGATCACTCACTCACACACACACACACACACACACACACGACATGTGTGTGACTTTTATCCCAAAGGAACCACATACAGTAACCACATACAGCAGGTCTCAAGAAGTGGTAGAAAAACAGAAAAGATGCATATTTCACACTTATCAAATGCCAGTCTACTTTTATGTTTTAATATATTAAATCTTAAAGTAGGACCTGTATGTATTCACCATCCTCCTCTGACTGTTTGATGTGAATAGCCAACTTCTTTGTGTCTGTCTTCACTAGAATGTTTAATGGACACCTCAAATTTAACATAGCCAAAGCATTGCTTTCTCTCTCAGAAGGTATTATCCTTTGGTACTCTGTAGCTCAGTAAATGGCAACTCTATCCTTCCATTTCTCAAGGAAGAAAAAAGCAAAATAAAACCAAACAACAGCAAAAAAAAAAAACCATTTGAGACCACCTTTAAAATATATCCAGACTCTGATTATTTCTCCTCACTTCCCTGTCATCACCCTGGTTGATTCTCTTAATGCTTTATCACCTGCATGACCCTTAGATTGTTATAGCCTTCTACCAAGTCTAAATGCTTTTGTTCTTCTTACTCTATAACATATAGAGACATTCTGTTAAAATGATTAAGTCAGTCACTCTAAATCAAATCGTCTCATGGCTCTCTGGTTTGCTCTGAGTGCCTACCTTGCTCTACTTTGTCTGAATACTGAGCATATTTCTGGACTCCTGTCCCAATACTGTTCTCCTTGCTTACTGCATTAGTTACTTTCATATTGTTGTGATAAAATGTCATTACCAAGACAACTTATAGAAGAAAAAGTAAGTTGGACTTAGAGTTCCAGAAGGAGTATTCATAATGGCAGAGGAGACATGGCAGTGGGTGAGCAGATGAGAAAACTGGGAAATTACATCTTCAATAGCAAACACAAAGCAGGGAGAGAAAACTGCAGGTGGGGTAAGTCTATAAACTCTCAAAACCTGCCCCTAGTGGCATACTTGCTTCAGTAAGTCTCTGCCTCCTAAATGTTCCACAACCTCTACAAACAGTGGCCTTATCCAGGGCCCAAGTCTTCAAATATGTGAATCTATGGGGGATGTTTCTCTTTTGAAGCACCACGGTCACCTTGTTCCAAACACATTAGGTCCTTTACTGTTACTTAAACCACTAAAGCATGCTACCACTTAAGAATCACTCCATCTGTAGTTCCTCCTTTCTGGAAGGCTATTGTCCCCATATAGCCACATGGCTTCTCCCTTACTCCAGGTCTCTTCTATGGCATCACCTAATAAAGAAATAAAGCAATCTAATCTTGACCAACTTCCTACCATTTCCTTTTCCCTATTTTACCATTTGACATACTGAATATTTATTGATTGTGAGATCCCTGTGCAGTCACAAATAAAATACCAGTTCTATAATGACAGAGATTTGTGTCTAGCTTTGTCCATATTAGACTTTACATATAAGACCATATATGCTATACAACAAACTTTAAATAAATGTTTGTTGATGAGATGAATAAACTTTCCTAAACTCTCCTATGGAAGTAAGAGGAATGAGAAAGGCATAGTCAGGCATTTTGCTACACAGCTAAGGGCTTTCCAATACAGTAACTTAGGAACAAATACTGTCTTCTTACACATGAGCACCACCTCCAGGGAAAAGGGTGCTCAGGGCCACACAGATAACTAGAAGGAAGGAGGGGAGGAGTGTTGGTTTAACTTTAATCTCCTGTATGACAGCCTTTCTCATTAACTTCCATATGAGTTTCTATTGTGGCTATTCCACCTATGAGGAAACTGGAATTCAGAGGAATAAAATCATTGGTACAAATCCACAGAGATTAAGTGGCACAGTATGAATTTGTATCCAGGTCTAACTGGATTAAAAAAAAATCTATGCTCTGTCCTCAAAATTACCTCCGACCTACTATCAAACTCAAATGCACCTTCATAGAGCTGGGCATGAACATTGTTGGAGTCCTGGGGGTAATAGTGATAATCCAGCCAGAAGTCAGAGTCTTCTCCCTCTCACCTGCCTGCTGTTGACACCATCTTTCACCTACAACTTCAAGGCCATCATGCCCGCTATCATTAGATGAGTGTAACTCAAATATAGGTTGTATCAGGTTATCTTCCTGTACAGCAATCCTTAATAACTTCCCACTGATGAACCAACACTGATCTGACTTGTTGGCCTGATACCCAAGCTGGCCCTGAGCTCATTTTGAGCTGTGTTGCCACTAGGCCTCTGCAACTGCTGCCTCTGGGACTCTGACTGTTCAGGGCTAGATGTCTACATTCCTGCTTCTTTGCCTTATTCTGACATTAGTCCCCTTCCCTTTTCAATTCCTTTCGTAAGTGAGTGTTACAGCTGTGGAGCTGCAACAGGGCAGTTCTGGACACTAGAGCTGCAATAGGACAGCTCTGAAGGGAACGGTATCCTGACGCGCCAGGAAGTCTAGGTGCTACCTGGAGCTGCGAAAGGGTCAGCTTCGAAGAGAAAGCTCTAAGGAAAAGGTATTCTGACTGTAGGGAAGTCAGAGGATACTTGGAACTGTGAAGAGACAGCTCTGAAGGGAAAAATACTCTGCCTCATTGGAAAGTCAAGCCCGACTGGTCGGGAAGTCAGGACATCCCTGGAGCTGGAGCTGGGTGTGGTGGGGGATGGTCTCCTGCAGGCTGTGGCAATCCTGCTCCTCTCCTAGAGAACCTTTACAGCTGAGCTTCGCTCTGTTCCTCTAAGGGAATGTCTTAGCAGTGCTATCTGCTTCTTCTGCGACCCAAGATGCTGCTTCTGCTCCCTCTGCTAAAGGGGAAGCCCCGGCAGGAATATAGCAATCTCTTCAGGCTCTGGAGAAAAGTTGTTACTTTTTCTGCTGAGCCCCCCTAAGGGAACCTCTCAGCAAAGGTTCTTCTGCTCTGTGTCTTTGAAAGAAGATATTCACCCAAAATTCTTTAAGAAAGACATTTATTTGGGAAGGAGGAGTCCAGGAGTGTGGCTGCCTCTGCCAGGGTAATGAAGGGCAGCCAGCAACTGATCAGGCAGAGGGGTTTATATAGGGCTTCTTAGGGGTGGAACTTTCCAAGGGAGAAGATTTCTTCTCAGGAATTGGTTAGTTTAGTTGGTCAGGGGCAGAGTTGGCTCTAGTTTCAGGGCTAAACTGTATTTCTTTCGCTGGCCCTTTTTTACCTTTTTGGCTCTATTTCTGGGGCTAAGGTGTATTTCTTTCACTGGCTCTGGTTCTAGGACCAAAGTGTGTTTCTTTGGCTCTAGTTTCAGAGTCAGGGTGCTTTTCTTTGATTCTGGGTTCAGGGCTAAAATGTTTCTTTCACTGGCTCAGGTTTCAGATCCAGGGTGTGTTTCTTTCACTGACTCTGGGTTCAGGGTCAGCGTGCCAGATTTCATGCTTAGGGATTGCTTGGTTTTCTTGCTCAGGGATTGGTTGATTTCCTATTTCAGTTGGTCAGGGGCAGAGTTGGCTCTGGTTTCAGGGACAAACTGTGTTTCTTTCACTAGCCTTTTGTTTTTTGTTTTGTTTTGTTTTTAGCTTTTTGGCTCTTAGTTTTGGGACCAGAGCACATTACTTTCACTGGCTCTGGTTCCAGGGCCCAAATATGTTTCATTGACCCTGGTTTAAGAGTTCGGGTATTTTTCTGGTTCTGGGTTCAGGGCTAAAATGTTTCTTTCACTGGCTCAGGTTTCAGATCTAGGGTGTGTTTCTTTTCAGTGACTCTGGGTTCAGGGAAAAGGGTCCCAGATTTCATGTGCAGGGACTGGTTGGTTTCTTTGGCTGGCCCTTTTTCCCTACACCTTTCCTCTTTGTCTTCTTCCTCTACCTATATGGAAAGCAGTGCAATCTCCTTTTCTCAAATTTATGCTGCTAATTTTCTTTTGTGTGAATGAGCATGTGTTGGGGGGCATGTACTTGTCTTGTGTGCTGGAATGCATGCATAAGTGGTCATGTGGGAGTGAATGTGGGCACAAATGTGTACCTGTGTGTGAATATGAAAATTCATGTCAGGTGTCTTCCTAAACCACTCTCCATTCCATCTATTAAAGCAGGATCTCTCAATGAGTCAAGTGTGCTCCAATTCCTGCTACTCTAGGTAGCCAGCTTGCACTAGAGATGCCCTGTCTCTGCCTTCCAAGTGCGGGGCTTTCCAGGAGCCACCAGAACTGCCCATCTTTTTACATGGATTTGGGAGACTGGAACTCTAGTCCTCATGCCTGCACCACAAGTACTTTATTCACAGAGCTATTTTCCTCAGCCTTTGTTAATTACTTTTAATTGTTTATATTTATGAGGTATGTTGTGATAATTCAACTCGCATATACGACATATGATAATCACATGAAAATAGTAAGCATTTATAGCTCCTTGGTTCTTATCTAAGATCTAGTTCATGTTCCACCTTCTTCCATGGCCAGCCTGCCTGTCTGCCTGCGGTGCTCTCCACCAGGATACCCCGCCCATACAGATCATCTGACACTGAGCACAAACTAAGAGTTGCTAATTCATCCCCATTCTGGGTAAGTGGCTCATTTCCCCAGCTTTCCTCCAGCTCTCCTTGAAAGACAGGACCCTGCCCTAGCCCCCACAGGGCCTACCTCAAGCCAGGGCTTACCAAATCTTTGCTAATGGATTAAGCACTCTGCCCAGATGAATTTTAAGCAGGGTTTTGCAGGCCGGAGTGGTCTGGGTTTGACAGAAAGAAGACAGCTGCTCTAGGTGGAAGGCTCAGTAAAATAAAATGCTGAGCACATTTATACAAGCAAGGCTTCCAGGAGTATTTAGAAAATAAATTTAAACATGTGCTCACCAAGCAGGCAGAACAGCAGATCTTTTACTCACTGGAGGAAATGACTATTGCCGTAACTGACAAATGTTTGCAGAAATCCACAAAAAATGATAAAGATACAGACATTCTTCTTTCTATAAACAAGCAAGATGACACAACGTGGAATATTCATTTTACAATTACATCTTTGGCTACTCCTGAGTGGATGAACATATGGGAAAACTCTCACTGCATGAGAGCAATTTTTCATTAAAAAATAGAAAACCTTATTGGTGGCAGAATGCCATTTGCATCTATGTCCCCAGCAATGTATATTAGCCCCACTGTTCAGGCCATCAAGTAGTATTAAAACACATGTTATATGTTATTACTCAGGACCATACTACGTTCACATCTGGCCTAGAGAGAGATCACAGATTATGTTTTAGTGGAGGAGAATTTTAAGAGAAATTTTACAGTGTTTTTACAGTTTATGTTCAGAACAACTGTATGTGGAACATTGGCCACAGTATCTCATTTAACAGGGAAGAACACGAAGTTCAGAGAAGCAGAATGATTGACTTAATGTTGTATAGTCAGTAGCCCTGAATTTTAGCCTGGGTTTCACTTTCTTACCAACACTGTGGTATTCATTTATCACACTTGTGTTTTTGTAGATGTTCTGACCAAAGCTCTTATTGATTTTTCCCTATGAGTCGAATTTCATAGTCATAGGTAATATAAAACTTACCTTAAGGATCTGAGCTCTAGAAAGTCAAACCTTCTCCAGGAAATGATCTTAGTTCTATGAGAAAGACCTAAAGGCATCTGAAGTTGTAATAACTACCCCCAACATGAGCTCAGTTTGAAACAGGCATGTCCAAACTGATTTTTCTAAAAGGTATTGACTCCTCACTTGGGTCCACAGGTAACTAAAGGAGAGAGAGAGTCTGACATCTCTGCCTTCATTTTATTCCTGTCTATCTCTTTTACTTTGCCTGATTGCCCAGAAACAAGTCATTGTCCTGAACCTGCAGTTATCTCAGATTCTAGGAACAACCAAACCTCACTGGTGACACTGTTCCCACAGAAGAAGAGGACACTAACCCTAAGGGTAAGTTTGCATCCTCAGTAATTTGCAGATTAACAATTTGACATTTTATCAGCCCACCTTGCACGACAGCCCAGCTGAGACAACGTCTTTATTTGTGTCTGTAATAAACACCATAAGTAAAAGCAACTTGGGGTAAAAAGTTTATTTTAGCTTACAGATTACAGTCTATTATAAAGGGAAGCCAGTGTGGTGATATTTTGTTTATGTTTTAACAACTAAAGGTTGCCTGAAGATCAGAGTGCAGAGCTAAGCCACTAGAGGCCAGGGAGTGGTGGCACACACCTTTAATCCCAGGACTCAGGAGATAGAGGCAGATCTCTATTAGTTTAAGGCCACCTTGGGCTACACAAGATTGAATCCGTCTAAAAGAGAAACAGAGCTTAAACAAAGATGATCTTGGGATCAGACACTTTTAATCCCAGCACTA
>JAQHUG010000094.1:5229835-5260326 GCA_028555095.1 Dicrostonyx torquatus | reverse complement strand
CTGAGGTTTGGTGGAGACAGTGGCAGTCTGGTGGAGACAGTGCTGTCTGAGGTTTGGTGGAGACAGTGGCAGTCTGAGGTTTGGTGGAGACAGTGGCAGTCTGGTGGAGACAGTGGCAGTCTGGTGGAGACAGTGGCAGTCTGGTGGAGACAGTGGCAGTCTGAGGTTTGGTGGAGACAGTGGCAGTCTGAGGTTTGGTGGAGACAGTGCTGTCTCTGGTTTGGTGGAGACAGTTGCAGTCTCTGGTTTGGTGGATACAGAAGCAGTCTGGAGATGTAGTCTGATAGGAACGCCCATTCAGTCTGAGCATTGGTAGAGGTAAAAGAACTCTCAAGTGGCTGGCCCCTCTGCTTCTCTGATCTTCAGCATTAACCCCTAAATCTGACTCTGGGTTTTATTATTAAGAACAACTGGAAGTCATGCTCCAAGCCAGGGCAGGAACTCAAAGCAGGAATCTGGAAGCAAGAACTAAAACAAAGACCACAGTAAAACGGGGCTTACTGGTTTGCTCCCAAACTCATGTTTAGCTACTTCCTTATACAGCCCAGGCCTACCTGTCTAGGGATGGCACTACCCATCATGCACTGGGCCTTCGCACATCAATCATTAATTTAAAAAATACCCCATTGACACACCCACAGGCCAATCTAATGGAGGCAGTTCTTCAGTTGAGGTGTATATCCCAAGATGAACAGTTAGTACCTGAAGACAAGCTCCAAGTTGAACTTGAGTCTAGATATTAATGTTTAATAATGTAAATATACTTCTGATTATATACATAAAACCAAATTATAAAATTAGAGCGTATGAAAGAAGGTATGGGAAAATTTGTAACATGTAAAATATTATATAAATGTAAAATATTAAGGTAATAGTGTAATCTGGAGTCTCTTTCTGAACAAGCTGTCCTTAGGTTCTTGGAATCTTATTCAAAAAAGTCAAAATGCAACAGCAAAGTAGCAAGGAATTTTATTGAAAGGTAAAACAAAACTACAGAATAAATATATTCAGGTAAACAGTACACCATATAAACTAGAGTATTCAAGGGTACCTGACTACTGGGGAGGAGGAGCAAGTTGCTAGGAATGGAATGTAAGTGTTCTCCTCTTTGATTGACAGGCATGGGTTAGGTTCATACTCATTGCACATGGCCTTTCCTGTGACACACCTGATTTTAATCATATTCTTACCCAATCAAACAAGGGCATAGGATTTACAGTAAATGGAAGACTTTCCCTAAAAGTTCATTCTGAGGCTGGAGGTTATCTTACTGCAGATGTCCCTAAAACCAGCTTAGACTGGATTGTCTCATATCACTGAGTTCAGGATGGGTTGCTCACCAAAGATGAGTAACTAAGGAATTGCTAGAGAGAAGCAACCCATTTTGTTTTGAGTGTGTTATACCTGAAGCCTAATGTGGGTGGGTGTCCTAGGTTACTAAATGAATTTCTGGGGAAATGTGTGTGTGTTGCTCAAGTCAAGTGGAGTCCCAGGTAGGTAAGCATTCTCTATGTTTCTTTGCGTCAATGGCTATCGTGTATTGAGTACCTACTATAGCACCATTTTACACCAAAGTTGCATTTTAATATTACTTGATCTTCAGAAATAACCTTAAAGGTATATTGTTCATTTTTCTATTTGTTGAAAAATAAATGTTCAGAGAAAAGTAGTATGTGTAACCCATATAGCAAATGGTAGTGCTATGACTCAAATCCAGATCTGTCCGGATTCAAAAGTCCACATTCTTTCTGCCATACCATGATGGACAGTTCGTTTTTCATCCTCACACACTTACACACTTAAAGAATAACTTCTCCACAATGTTTAAGATGAAATCCGGTAATGTTCACTTCGGCAGCAAATATACTAAAATTGGAACGATACAGAGAAGATTAGCATGGCCCCTGGGCAAGGATGACACGCAAATTCGTGAAGCGTTCCATATTTTTAGAAAGGAAAAACCAGGGAGAGCCTGGGTTTGTGGGAGGGTGGAGATGGAGGAAAGGTGGATATTGGAGAAGGGAATAAGATATCTACATTAACAGGAGTCATTTTAAGATTTGCAAGAGACTTGTCTCTAGAGGGGATCCCAGGTATTCACAGGGAAGTCCCAGCTAGGTACTTGGGCAGCTGAGGAGTGGGTGCCTGAACTGAACTTGCCCCATAGTTACTTTGTTGAATATCTTAATCGTCACCATAGAAATTTCGCATGATGGATGGAGATAGAGCCAGAGACCCACATTCACACCAGAGCAAGGGATCGTGCTACCAAGGTCCAGTGGAAGAGCAGAAGGAGGGAGAAGATGAGCAAGGATGTCAGGACCGTGAGGGACTGGCCTATCAACAGAGACAGTGGGCTTGATCTATTGGGAGCTCATCAAATCCAGCTGGACCAGGACTGAATGAGCATATGACCTAACCGGACTCTCTGAATGTGACTGACAATGGGGACTGACTGAGAATCCAATGATAATGGCACTGGGACCTATCTCTTCTGCATGTATTGGCTTTTTGGGAAGTTATTCTATATGGATGCACATCTTCTTAGACCGAGATGGAGGGGGGAGGGTCTTGGGCTTCCCATAGGGCAGGGTATCCTGCCCCATCTTAAGGAAGCAGAGGGAGGGCGGTGGGGTACGGGGGGAGCGGGAGGGCCGGGAACAAGGGGAGTAAATGTAAATTTTTCTTGTAATAATAATAAAAAAACAAAAAACAAACAAAAATATGAAATCCGGTAGATAGTAATAACACCCTTTCCTCTTCCCCACATGCTCCAATGGAAAGGTGTGAAACAGAACCAAGCCATATTAGATCTCAGAAATTATAAAACTAAACAAGAAAATGCCAGCTACAGAAAGTAGAAACTCCGAAGATTGCACAAGATATAGTCCAAAAAAATAGTGAGGTGTTTCTGGGACCCAGAAAGGGTCTGAAAATTGCTACCACAAGAGTAGTCTTGGTGGGGACTAGGGAATGTAGCTCAGTGGTAGAGAGCTCACAGAGCGTGCATGAGGCTATGGGTTCCATTCTTTGTACTGAGAAGGGGAAGAATCATGCATGGGAGGGAGGTAGGATGAGTCATCTTGGGGGGGATAATATTTATTCTTTAATTTGTCCATTTGTTACTTCATTTACACATCCACCCACATTGCAGAGAGATCTGAGTATCAACTTACAGAACTTCTATAAACTGTGTGAACTAATGGATAAATTAGCAGGAGGCCAAATCCAGCATCCCATAAACCTATGGGATGCTGACCATCATCTTAAGCCTACTTTTCATACAAGTTCATCTCAGTCAATTTAAGGATTTTGTTTTGCCTGTGGGAACTCACATCCATCCAATTAACACTGGTAACATAGGCTTTGCTTGACTGAAAGGTACCTTACAAGCTGGCTGCTGAAGAAGAATCTTCCTCAAACTCTTTTCCTGGAAGACTGCAAATTAAGCTTTACCTGGCAAATGAAAACAGGATCCATAGAAGCAAGAGTTAAGACATTAAATCCACACCTTGAGGGCAAAACTGCCCTTAAGGAATGTATCAAATTGTTTGGGAGTAGATAGACTAGCCAGCTGAGAGGGGAATTGGCAGCCTAGAGAAGTTAAGTGATCTGGGTGTTGCTAGTATTCATATTCATCACAAGTTGGGCCCTTAGACTTAAAACCTCAACCCTGCAACACTATGTGTGACACCCCAAGTGCACCAGCATTCTGCTTGCTTTAACTCCTTAAATAAAAAATATTTTAAAAATTAAAAATAAAAAAATTCCCAAAACTTCAAACCCGTTTTCTTTTCTCATCTGCTCTTCAAGAGGTGAGGCATTGAAGGCTACTCAAGTATTAAAGCTTTAAACAGCCTTGAAGTTAATAAACGTGTTGGGCTAAAACCCATCTGATTCTCTCTCTTTTATCCCTCAAGGAACTACTTTATATGTCTACATCAGACAATCTTCAACTATTTTCAAAACACATGGATTACTTCTGTTTCTGTTTCATTTCTGCCTTCCAGAAGCATGAAGTGAAATTCACTAGAGATCCCTGGCCTAGCTTCTGATGTCTATCCTCATTCTCTACAAACCCTGACGGTTTTCTTGGATTGTACTTTCCCATGATATTTTCCTCAATCTCAATCCTGTCTTTCACCATCTGAGTATAAGCCCTCCTTTTTCCTCAACCTTTTCAGAACCCACTATCAAAATGGCTCTTTGCAACCGCCATGATTATTTAGTAATATTTCTTCTTCAAGTAAGAGCCTTAAAGGGGCTCATACTCTTTTGCCATTTGAGGGGGAAATGAAGTTTATAATGTAAATGGTTTCTATATAAAACTGCAGTTTTAGTAAGATCAGTGCCCACGGGTACACTACTACTTCTCAAGAGCAGGTGATGAGACCTACTCTGGACAAATCAGGGAATTTTTTCTGCAGATACTGACCAGGCCAAAGTAAATTGCTTCTTCCAAAAATGCCTGTTGAGGAAGTTGGAGATCAGAATTCTAAGATAGACTGGTTAGAGGGAACTTCTAGCTGGTAACATTATCATTTTGAAAGTCTTTAAAACCTAGTTACATTGAAAATACCATGGTGAACTGATCTGTACAAATGGGCCAAAGGAGAGGCCCATTTGGGCCTGTAATTCCTTGCAAAACTACAAGATAGGGTTAAGGGGTAAGTTCATAAAGGTTAAAATCGGGTATCTTGTGAAAATAGAAAAGAAACACATGTAGACTTTTTTAACTCACAAGTCAAAGAGAGAAAAGATGTAACCAATTTAAAGCAGAACTCAAAAATGAATGACTTTTCACATCGATGGATGGAAAACTGCACATCATCCATGGGGGAGAAACCAATTGCACTACCCCATTCAGAATTCCTTTGCGTTTCTGTGGATAAGAGCATTTTACATTGTTCTCAGTTGTCCACAATTTATAAATTGTTAAATAGTTCAAGGCCAATGGGACACCCAGATAACCTTGAGGAATGTACCAGTCAGAACATCCAGTAATCGGTTTTTGCCCATTTTGTCTTTCACAATTTTCTTTGACACAGGAAAGAACTGTTGTAATCAGCCTGCTTTTAGGTCAGCAGGCCATGGAACCCTTGGGGAACAGGTTAGGGATGGCAGCCTAGATGTTGGCCTAAGAAAACTGCTGGAAATGTAATTTGACACTTAAAAGAGAGTTAACAATGCCCAAGATAGATTAAAGAAACCAAGGGTGGCTTGTCCAAAACCTCAGGAGCTAGGAAATCTGACAAGTGGAGAGATCCACCCATGAGACGGAAAGCAGCTGGTGATGGCCTGACAAGCTCCGCTTAAAGGAAAACACATGTCTCTCCCCCTTGCTACCCTGACAGAGCCCAGCAAGGACATCTGGTTGAAATACACCTTGATTCTTGCCTGGCAACAGAGTACAAATAAATACAATCCCCATGAACAGGCTCACTGGAACTTCAGGAACACGCTAGGGAGGGTTGTGCAGAATTCTGTCATTTTTCCTCTTGCACTTCACGCATTCTGTAACTGATTTACTATTTAGTGCCTATATATCTTTGTGTTTTATGTATGACTGAAAACCAGTAAAGGCACCCAAATCAAAAGCAAGCCAGAGATTTTTTTTTTTAACGGATGGTTTCCCTATTCTTCCACAGTATTCATCAGCTTCTCCTTTTGCTCAGCTTGACCATACTTGGCATATCTTGTGTAGTATGAAAGAGTAAATGGATGTGGGGCGGGGACCTCAACCATGTCGTTTCTTTTATTATTTGCCGCTTTTCCAGTCTCTGCTTTCCAGCAACAACCTCCATCCTTAGGCCGACGGAAAAGACAACAAATATTTTATACACACACAGACAGACAGAGTTTAAAAAAAAATAAGCACTGTGCTGACTCAGATGTGGCAGGGGGTGGGGGGTGGGGGGTTCGTATGTGCTTTGTAATCCCAGCACTTGGAAGGTGGTGGCGGGAGGATTGGAACTTTGAAACCAGTCTGGATTACACTGTGAAGCCTTGTCACCAAAATTTTTTTTGAAAAGGGGCGGTGGAATGGCTCAGCAGGTTAAAAGCATTTTCTGTGCACCTGAGTGCAATCCTCAGAAGCCGCAGTGAAACAAAACTGACTCCCAAAGCTTGCGTGCTTTGGCTTAAGTGTAGGTAAGCACTAACGTACTAATAAATAAAATTTAACGGACACATCAGCAAACTGCCTTCAAAATATCTATACTTATAGCTATAGACATAAGCCATAATCAGAGAAGCTTCTCATTAAGTGAATGAAGAGATTCATGGCTGCCTAGGATACAGAAAATAAGTAATAAGTGTGGGCTAAGCCTTAAGTCATTTTTACCACCTGCTCCAAGACTCAGCAAACACTGTCAAAGAAAAAGTGGGAAGTATTCAGGAACTGGAAGGTAGGGCAAAGGGCTACAAAAAAAGGCATTCTCTAAATTTCGTACTATCATTTGCAATCATTAACTCACCTCAACTTTTTTTCTATACACAAGACAAGACCTATTAACAATCACTCAAGAAAGTAGGGGGCACTCACAGGACCCTACACAATACCTGCTCAGGTTTGGTAGGGGAAGGTGTTACTGTCTTCAGCTGTGGATCCTCTACTGAGCCCATCAGGCTCCAACAGGTAACTCCAAACCCATCGTCACACAGATGACCTTGGTTAATCTTGGGAGGTCAGAAAACAAAATGAATAGATATGAACATGAGAGAGGTTTTTGTGGGGATGGTAGACAGGGTTGGTAGGGAGGTGGGAGGTGAGAGTGGTCAGTAGTAAGGTGGATATATGAGAAACTGTAGAAAATATTGGTATAAATAAAAAGGAAAGAAACTTAAAAAATAAATAAATATAAAGAACAATGAGTTTCATTTTTATATTTGTCAACGTCAAGAAAATTAAGCACATGTTGGTTTGACTTTAGAGGGACAAAAATGAAAAATAATCATGCTGTTCCAGTGGCAAGATAAAGTAAAAACGATCCTTTTAAAGAGTGATTTGGCAACATATATGTATGAGAAGTAATAAAAATATTCATGACCTTTCATGTAGCAATTTCACTCCTGGAAATTTGTTATTATGGCTATCATTCAAAAGAATGAAAAACTATATCCATAAATACACTTTACAATGCCATTAAACATAATCTAAAAACCCCCTACAGTCATAGCCAAATGTCCAACAAAATTAGAGTAAAGTGAATTAAACCACAGATTGAATAGAATATTGCATAGGAAATAAAAATAATAGCTCTGTGGGCATGGTGGCACACACCTGTAATTCTAGCACTGGGGAAGCTGAGGCACAAGAATTGCAAGTTGAAGGCCTGATTGAGCTACTGAGACCTTGTCTCAAAAGAATCATAATTCTTCTGAAGATTGCAACAATCATGAGAAATCTTAGATGCAATGAAACATTGGGACGAAAATAGAACATACTAATTGTAGAGACAATTTTATCACACTGTAAGAACAGTGTCTCTGAGTAAAGTTTAAAAAACAGATACATGCCACTCTAGCCAGGGAAGCAGGGAAGCTAACTACAAATGGACATGCAGGTCTCCCTCAGCTCCTCCCAAACCAATCCAGTTTTATGCTCAGCAAGCCACCCTTTGAAGTCTCCTTTCCCACTCTACCCCTATCTTCAGTGGGTCATGCAAATATATTCCTCCAAACTTCCTCCCTCCCCCTCATTGCTTTATCCCAGCCCCCAACTCTAGCAGGTATTCCCTGGGAATGAGTAGGCCACTCTGGCCAGTTAAGCAGGTAGACTAACTGCCTGTCTTCACCTTGCCCCTAATTCTCCAGTCCCCATCCCCCAGTCTCATCCCCAGCTCTGTTGCAGACCACCTGCTACATCCTCTATTCACTCTTTGTCCCATTCCCAGAGGACTAAGGAGATGCTGGTGGAACACCATGTTTTTCTTCCTCCTGTGGACCGTCACCTCAGCATACCTTCTCCTAGCCCAACCCCATTCCTAAGTGTCAGCTACCAATACCAAACGCATTTTACCTGGAAGCCCAAGTGGCCACACATACATGAGGCTACCAGAAGAATTTCCTGCCAACCAACACACAACCACTACACTCTTCTAAGAACAAGAGAGAGCCACTGAAACCAAGGGGCAAAATCCACCCAACAAAGACAAGACTAGGCATCAGCACCTAGAATTACAATCTTTCCAAACACAGAAGCCTAGATGCCAGCATAAAAGCACAATCAATAACATCCAGGTCTCTACTAGAGCCCAGCAATACCTACCACGGTAGACCCTGAGTGTTCCAATATAGTTGAAGCACAAGAAAAAGACCTTAAAATAGCCTTTATGAATATGATAGAGGACCTTATAGAGGAAATAAATACATTCCTTAAAGAAATCTAAGAAAACACAAGCAGTAGAAAAAAATGAAGAAAATAGCTCAAGATCTGAAAGTGGAAACAATCAGTAAAGAACATTCAAACTAAGGAAAATCTGGAAATGAAAAATTTAAGAACTGGGACAGGAACCTCGGAGGCTAACCTCATCAACAGAATACAAGAGGTGGAAGACAGAATCTCAGGCAGTGAGGACATGATAGAAGAAATGAATACCTCAGTCAAAGAAAATGTTAAATTTAAAATTAAAAAATTCTGACACAAAACACCCAGAAAAATCTAGAACACTATGAAAAGACCAAATATAAGAATAATAGGAATAGAGGAGATAAAACCAAGTGTCAAATTTAGATATACCTGACAGGTATCCTGAGTCTCAAAAGCCTTTATAGATCTGAGAGTATGGCATTTAACAAAAGAGCTTCTTATGGTAGAGAGACATGCCAGCTCCTGCAGCATCCTATAGCTCCTCCAAGAAGATGCATGGCTGCAAAACTTCTTCCTAAAGGCTTGCCTTTGGATATGGCAAAGCCACCCACACGCAAAAAGCTGTCTTTCAACTCATCAGCTGCCTGGACCCTGCCTTGAATGGACACCACTACACCAGGGAAGCGATTGTCTCATTCTGCCAAGAGAGGTAGACTGAACCTTACCTACACAGGAAAATCAGGTCTGCTCGGCTCAGCAGCTAAAGGCAAGTACTGTTTCTGAGACTAGTGTTTACCAAAGACTGGAGAGATTTGGGATTGGCTGGGTAGCTGGAAAAAAAGCTGTCTCACTTCTGCTCGTTTACTTATCCCTCTTAGATCTGCCTGATGGCATTAGATGACTAGGGTACTGGTAGCTCATTACTTCACTTGTTAAGTTTCCTGCTAAAAATACAGACAGGTGTGCCTTTTTCACAGGCTTCATAGTCCAGAATTAACAGGTTTTGATGTATCTTCAGAGGTTCAGAGTTTTCAATTTCCTTTGTCTTCTAAAATATTCATGCCTTTTAACCTAAAGCCATAGCCTTTTGTTATGACATCAAGATGTAAATCTGTTCTAGCTGTCTTATAGATACCTGCAGGTTCCTGGGAGAAGTTCTGCTGCTCTATCAAGAAATATGATCTGGTGAAAACTAAGTCTCCAGAGTCCATTTTAACCCCACCCATTTTCGAGCTTATTTTGCAGGTTCACTCATCCTGCCTGGGCGAAGACCAACTTACAGAGGACCCTTCAGATAATGCCAGCATCTGCACCAGCTCCTGGGACTTTAGCATTGGTAGGTACCACCTCTCTAGGCTCAAATGGGCACCTACCCAGCAACTGAAATTTAGTTTTAAAGGGCATATCTGCTCTCACCTTATTCATTTACCCTTGTCTCTCCTGTACAATCAGGGGACTTCTCTGGTTCTTTCATTCTAGCAGTTGTCACCCTTCCCACTGCTAGCCCCGTTCTTAGGGCCAATGATAACAACATTTTTTTTGTCCTAGCAACCTGCCTTCCCAGCTCTCTCAAGGAACAGTGGCCTGAAGTCAGTTAACTGGATGCCCCTCCAGCCACACCTCCCGCTGAGCATGAGCCCTCCAAATCCCAACTCTCCCCTCCCCCATATTGCCCCATGCCCATAGGAAGTAGCCAGACTTGAACAGCAGACCATATACCCAAAGAGTCTGGGATATTTGGGTGAAGGCTTCACCCCAGCCCCTGGTATCCATATATCCCAAGAGTCTGGAGAGTTCTGGTGAAATTTCCATTCCAAGCCCCTCCCTGGGAGTTGCCCCAGTCCAGACTCCGCCCACGAGGAAAGCTGCCAAATGATGACCCATCCCCAGAAATGCTAAAGACCACAGGATATTTAACTGCCCCCCCCAGAGAACAAACATGTGGTTTTCCTTTCCCGTTTCCTCTCTGGGGGGCTGGAAGGTCATCCAGGAGCATGATATCCATCAAACCTGGTATTTTCTAATTTTGTTTAATTTGGTGTTATTCAGATTATTGCATTGGCAGAGAGACTTATTGAAATGTAGAAACTTTTCACCAATGTCAAAGGCACAGAAAATATTTTCAGCAAAACCATAAGAGAAAATTTTTTAATGTAAAGGAGATGCCTAAAAAGGTACAAGAAACATACAGAACACCAAATAGATTATACCAGAAAACAAAGTGCCCCTGGAACATAATAACCAAAACACTAAATATACAGAATATAGAAAGAATTATTAGAAGCTTCAAGGAAAATAAATCAAGTAACAAAAAAAGGAATGCCCATTAGAATTAGGATTGCACCTGACTTCTCAGTGGAGACTCTAAAAGCCAAGAAGGCCTGGATAGATAAGTTGCAGACTGTAAGAGACCATAGATGCTAGCAAAGTCTACTATACCCATCAAAACTTTCAATCACTAGAGATGGACAAAATAAGATATTTCATGATAAAACCAAATTTAAGCAAAATCAATTTACAAATCCAGTCCTACATAAGTCATTAGGAGGAAAACTCCAGCCTAAAGATATTAACCATACTCAAGGAAACAAAGAATAAATGATCCCAGAACAGCAAATCTAAAGAGGACACACACACACACACACACACACAGCACTGCCACCACCACAATAACATAACAGGAATCAACAGACACCACTCATTTTTATCTCTCAATATCCGTGGACTCAATTCCCCCAATAAAAAGACAATGATTAACAGAACAGATGAGAGAAAAAAATGCATCCATCTGCTGCATTCAAGAAACACATCTTCACATCAAGAATATGCCACGCCAGCATGACAACTGTAGTTCTTCTGAGTGAGGGATGTCAGGATTAACTCACAACACACACTTCAGGTTCTACAGACAAGCCTTTATTTCACTTTCTCCACAGTATATATAGCCATCAGCAGGGGAGGACTAGCCAGGAAAAGCAGGAAGCTCTCACTGTAACTTACATGGCTTAGGGGTAAACATCCTTAGAAAACATTGCTGAAAACACCAGCAATTACTATCCTAATGTATCACCCTAATTACTATCCTAGCCTTAGGCCTCACCTATGAGTGGACACAAAAAGGCCTAGAATGAACAGAATAAGTGGTTGTTCCTGTTTTTGTTCCTGTTTTCAACCAACCACAAGAGTGCAAAACAGATCAAGTGGGTGTGTGAAGGCCTGTCCTTAAGGGACCCAACAATTCCCCCTTTTTATTTTAAAAGCAAGAGAGCCCCTGTCTTAGAACTCCCCCAAGATAGAGACTCTTACCCATCTACAGGAGGCCTTAATCCCTGTACACTGATTCTGGGGCCCTAGAGCAGGGTCCTCCGCCAGTTTTCCTGCTGTTGGCCTTGGATGGGCAGAGGCTTTCTATCTATATCTGTCTTAGATTTGCATCGTGGGCACTTTCCTGGTCTTGCAGTAGCTCTCCAGGGCAGCTGTGGACATTGCTTTTTAAAATTTCCAGGGGCACCACAGTTAAAGCATGCTTTACTCCTAGTTGCCAGTGGTCCTCACCCAGGCCTGATGGAAGTGGCACTCACCTGACCCTGAATGAATTGCCCAGCAATATCCCAGCAGATCCAGATGTATTCATTTAAGCTTTTTGACTTATGTGGCCACAAGGCTTCCTTACAGTATTTATTTGCATTATCAAATGCCAGTTGCTTAACTGTGGGCATAGCTGTGGCCACATCACCAAACAATCTCCCTGCCAACTGCAATAGCCTAGCCACATAGTCCTGAAATGGTTCTGAAGGCCCTTGTAAAACATTTGACAGCTGATCCTCTGTAGCCTTGTTTGGCAGAGCTTTCCAAGCTTTGGTAGCCACAGCTGCCATTTGGAGATATATGGCAGGGTCGAGCACAATTTGATTGGCCAAGTCAGCATAAGCTCCTGCTCCAGTTAGCATGTCTAGATTGTGCTGTGCCTGTCCCACTTGAGCATTTAACCTAGCCATTTGTAAACAATTTTCTTGATATTCTCCCCACCACAATAAGTAATCTCCTCCTGATAGTACCGCACAGCATAGCTGCTGCCAATCCCTAGGTGTAAGATTCGATGCCACAAAAGACTCTACTATTTTAAGAGTAAAGGGAGCCTGAGTGCCATATGGTGCTATGGCCTCTTTTAATTGCTTCATCTCCTTAAAGCTTAAGGCCACATGTTGTCTCAGCATCTGTCCTGGATTATTCAGATCAGGTATCTCTATGACAGGAGTAACTGTGTGCTGAGGCTGAAAGCAGACACCTCCTCGTCTTCCTGAGCCGTCTTCAGCCTGCCACTCATCTGTCAGTCCTCAATCCTCACTATGAGCAGGTGGGGCTGACAGCACACATAAGGAATCCTTCACCTTACAGCGCTTCAGCCTTTTCTGAAGTACCTTAATTAATTTCCTGCGTTAGCTGTTCTTCCCCAGCAGATAAACTATCCTCTGCACTAGAGCTTAGGCTGTCTTCCCCATTTTCTGATTCAGAGGTTACCGCTATCTGGTATTGCACCCAAAAGTATGCAGACTTCGGTGCTAGCCTTGGTCCTGCACTAGATTCCAAAGTTCCCCCTGGCACCCCTGACATTTCCTTTCCGTCCCTATGCAACTGCTCTGCCAATTCTATGGACCAGCGAGTCTCCTCCTCCTATATTTCTTCAAGTATTTCTTTAGCCATGGTGACCTCTGGCCTCACTTTCACTTTATCACTAAGCAGGGCATCGTAGACCAGGTGCCATTGCGAAAAGGTAGGGACACTATCAGCACCCTCCTTTTGCAGCCGTTTCTGCAAATCTCTTTTCACCTGTTTCCAATTGGAGATGTTCAAACCTCCACCTGTCAAAAACCATAGGCTTGTTGCAGCTATATTCTTAAGTCTCTATTTCACCACAGTTAACAATTTAGATATCTGATATATACTGCTTATGGATCCCATTTCTTCCCAATCTGTCCTTACTGGCCTAGAATGACTCCATCTGCTATTCCTTCTTTTTCAGATCTCCGTGGGAACCTCCACTTTGCCACGCCAGCACGACAACTGTAGTTCTTCTGAGTGAGGGACGTCAGGATTAACTCACAACACACACTTCAGGTTCTACAGACAAGCCTTTATTTCACTTTCTCACACAGTATATATAGCCCTCAGCAGGGGAGGCCAAGCCAGGAAAAGCAGGAAGCTCTCACTGCAACTTACATGGCTTAGGGGTAAACAGCCTTAGAAAACATTGCTGAAGACACCAGATTGTTCCTGTTTTTGTTCCTGTTTTCAACCAACCTCAAGAATGCAAAACAGATCAAGTGCGGGTGCGAAGGCCTGTCCTCAAGGAACCCAACAGGATAGATGTCACCTCTTGGTAAAAGATGGAAAAAAAATATGCCAAGCAAATAAACCCAATAAACAAGCTTGTGTAGCCATCTTAACATACAACAAAATAGAATTCAAACCAAAACTAATCAAAAGAGATGGGGAAGGACACTACATACTCCTCAAAGGAAAAAACCTCCAAGAGGGCATAACATTTCTTAACATCAATGCACCAAACACAAAGGCACCCAAATTCATAAAAGAAACACTACTACATCTTAAATCACCTATTCATTTTTACACACTGATAGTGGGAGACTTCAATATCCCACTCTGGCCAATAGACAGGCCATTCAGACAAAAGCTAAACAGAAATGCTGGATTGATGTCATAAACCAAATGGACCTAACAGATAATCTACTGAACATTTCACCCAAACACAAAAGGTCATACCTGCTTTTCAGCACCTCATGGAACTTTCTTCAAAACTGACCACATATATAGGCAAAAGGCAATTCTCAACAGATACAAGGAAATTGAAACAACACCCAGCATCCTATCTGACTACCACAGATTAAAGCTGGATATCACCAACAGTAGAAACAATAGAAAGCCTATAAATTGATGGAAATTGAAAAATTTACTACTGAATGAAAAATATGTCAAGACAGAAATTAAGGAACTTTTTAGTTCTTTTTAGCTCTCTAGAATTGAATGAAAATGGGTACAAAACATACCCAAACTTATGGGACACATGGAAAGCAGATCTAAGAGGCAAGTTCGCAGCACTAATTCCCTACACAAAAAGGAAAACAAAAACAAACAAGCAAAAAAAAAAACTGGAGAGATCTCATACTAGCAACTTAACAGTACACCTGAAAGTGCTAGAACAAAAAGAAATCACAGCCAATAAGTGTAAACAGCAAGAAATAATCAAACTGAGTGGTGAAATCATTAAAATAGAAACAAAGGGAACAATACAAAGAATCAATGAAACAAGGAGCTGGTTCTTTAAAAAAAATCAACAAGATCGACCAACCAAACTAAAGGGCAGAGAGAGAAAATCCAAATTAACAAAATCACAAATGAAAAGGGAACATAACAACAACACTGGGAGTAAGGGGGACGTAAGAACAGACACTGAGGTTATCCAGATAAACATAAGGACATACTTTAAAAACCTGTATTCCACCCAACTGAAATTCACTCAAAGAAATGGACAATATTCTCAATACATACCACTTATTAAAATTAAAATAAAATCAGATAATCAATATAAACAGACATATAATCCCCAGAGACATAGAAACAGTAATTAAAGGTCTCTGAACAAAAAAAGCCCAAGGCCAGATGATTTTAAGAGCAAATTTCTATTAGACTTTCAAAGAAGACTTAACACCAATACTCCTCCTCCAATTATTCTATAAAATAGAAAAAAAGGAACATTGCCCAATTTATTTTATAGGGCCATAGTTACCCTGATACCCAAACCACATAGAAACCCAAAAAAGGAAGAGAATTACAGATCTATGTTCTGTTGTGAACATAGATCCAAATTTTCTCAATAAAATACTTGCAAACCAAATTTAAGAACACATAAAAAAATTCTCTGGCTTCATCCCAGAGATGCAGGGATGATTAAACACATCTAAATTGACAAATGTAATTCACCATATAAACAAACCAAAAGACAAAATCTGTATGATCTTCTCATTAGATGTAGAAAAGGCCTTTGACAAAATCCATCATGATAAGACTCCTAGAGAGATTAGGTATACCAGGAATATAAAATTAACATAGTAAAGGGAGTTTACAGCAATTCCATAGTTAACAACTACCTAAATGTAGAGAAACTCAAAACAATTCCACTAAAATAAGAAACAATACAAGATTATCCACTCTGTCTATATCTATTCAATATAGATACTTGAAGTCTTAGCTAGAGCAATAAGACAGCTGAGGGAGACCAAGAAATTACAAATTGGAAAGGAAGAAGTCAAAGTATGTTTATTTGTATAATGATAAGATAGTATACATAAGTGACCCTAAAATTTTCACCAGGAAACTCCTCCAGCAAAGTAACTGAATATAAAAATCAATCATGAAAGTCAGTAACCTTCCTATATAAAAATGACAGACTGAGAAAGAAATCGGGGAAACAACATATTTTACAATAGTCACAAATAATATAAAATATCTTGAGGTAACTCTAACAAAGCTCATGAAAGACTTGCATGATAAAAAACGTCCAGTCTTTTCATCAAAAACCCAAATATTTCAATTAAAAATGGGGTACAGACCTAAACAGATAATTTTAATATACAAAATATATAAAGAACTTAAAAAACTAGAATCAGCAAGCCAAATAATCCAATTAAAAAACTGGGGTACAGATCTAAATAAAAGATTCTCAACAGAAGAATCTCAAATGGCCAAGAAATACTAAAGGAGATGTTCAACAACCTGAGCCATCAAGAAAATACAAGACAAAATGACTCTGATATTCCATCTTACACCTGTCAGAATGGCTAAGATCAAAAACACAAGTGACTGCTCATGCTGACAGGGATGTAGGGCAAGGAGAACGCTCCACTCCTCCCTTGCTGGTGGGATTACAGTCTTGCAGAAACACTTTGGAAGTAAATATTGTGGTTTCTCAGGAAACTGGGAATCAATCTACCTCAAGATCCAACAATACCACTCTTGGGCATATACTCAAAGGATGCTCAATCATACCACAAGGACACTTGTTCAACTATGCTCATAGCAGCTTTGTTTGTAATATTCAGAATCTGAAAACAGCATAGATGTCCCTCAGCCAAAGAATGGATAAAGAAAATATGGTTCATTCACATGGTGGAGTATTACTCATTATTGAAAACAATGACATCATGAATTTTGCAGGCAAATGGATAAAATTAGACAAAATCATCCTGAGTGAGATAACCCAGATTAAGAAAGACAAGTATGGTATGTACTCACTTATAAGTGGATATTATCTACTAAGTAAAAGATAATCATGCTACAATTCACAGACTCAGAGGGGCTAAGTAACAAGGAGGGCCTAAGGGATCTCCCTGGGAAGGGGAAATAAGAGAGATCGCATGGGTGAACTGGGGGAAGGTAGAGATGGAAGCATGAGGGATCAGGTTAGGGGATGAATGGAGGGGGAGAGTACTGGAGAAAAAAATAAAGTCAATTTAATGATTCCCAGTGATACTCAGAAATTGGTGCCCCTCACTCAGTTGTCGTCACAGAGGATTCATCCAGTAACTGATGCAGAGAACCATAGTCAAACATCTGTCTGAACTTGGGGAATCCTGCTGAAGAGAGGGAGGAAGGATTGTAGGAACCATGAGAAAACCTACAGAATCAACAAACCTGGGCTCATAGGAACTCACAGAAACTGAACTGATAACCAGGGAGCCTGCATGGTACTGACCTAGGCCCTTTGCCTATATGTTACAGTTATGTAGCTTGGTCCTCTTGTGGAATTCCTAACAGTGCAAACAGGTGCTGTCTCTGACTTTTTTGCTGCCTTTTGGGACCCTTTCTTCAGACTGGTCACTTTGCCCAGCATTAATACAAGGCGAGGAGCTTAGTCTTACTGTAGCTTAACATGCCATTGTTTTTTGTTTGTTTGTTTTATATTCATGGGAGACTTGCCCTTTTCTGAAAAGAAATGGAGGAATGGTGGATGGTGGGGTGCAGAGGAGAAGAGGGGGAGCGGGGAGGGGCACTGGGAAAAGAGGAGGGAGGAGAAACTGCAGTTGTAATTTAAAACAAATATTTATAAAAACCTTCTAGTCTTAGAAGAAAGAAATTGAAGATATTAGAAGGTGGAAAGACTGGTAGGATTAATATAGTAAAAATGGTCATCTTACCAAAACCAATCTACAGGTTCAGTGCACCAACCAGAAACCATTTATCTACAATTCTAATATAATTCTTCATAATTCCAACATAATCCTTCACAGATCTTGAGCCACAATTCCAATTCCAGCATAATTCTTCACAGAACTTGAAAGGACAATTTCAGCTTCATATGGAAGCACAAAAATCCCCAGGATAGCCAATACAATCCTGAATACTAGAACAACTGTGGGAAATACCACCATCCCTCATTTCAAGCTGTTCTACAGAGCTATAGTAATAAAAACAGCATGGTAGTGGCACAAAATCAGACACATTGATCAATAGAATCAAATTGACGACCAAGACATAAATGAATGTACACGCCTACGGAAACCTGGTTTTTGATTAAAAAACCAAATGTCAGAAATACATGCTGGAAAGAGAAGAATCTTCAACAAATTAGGCTGGTCAAATTGGATATCTGCATGTAGAAGAAAGCAAATAGGTTCACATTTACCACCCTGCACAAAACTCAAGTTGAGGTGGATCAAAGACCTCAACATAAAACTATGCACACTGAAACTAACAGAACATAAAGTGGGGGATCAACCTTGAAAGCATTGACACAGGAGGCGACTTTCTTAGCAGAAGACTGATAGATAGCACAGGCACTAAGATCAGCAATTAACAAATGGGACCTCATGAAACTGAAAAGCTTCTGAAAGGCAAAGGACACTGTCATTCAGACAAAACAGCAGACTACAGAATGGGAAAAAGATTTTACCAACTTCACATCCCATAGAGGACTAATAATCAAAATATATAAAGAACTCAAGAAACTGTATATCAAGAAAATAAATAATCCAATTTAAAATGGGGTAAAAATCTAAACAAAGAACATTCAAAGCAAGCAACACAAATGCCTGAGGAACAAATGAAAATTCAACATCCAAAGCTATCATGAAAATGCATCAGAATGGATAAGAATAAAACCAGTGAAAGCTCATGCTGACAAGGATGTTAAGTAAGAGGAACATTCAACAATTGCTGCTAAAAGTGCAAACTTGTGCAGTTACTATAGAAATCAGTATGATGCTTCCTCAGGAATATGGGAATTGTTCTACCCCATTCTTGGGCATATTTCCAAAGGATGTTTCATCCTAACAGAGAGCCACTCGCTCAAACATGTACAGTGCTGCTCTCTTCATAATAGCCAGTAATTGGAAACAACCTAGATGTTCCTCAACAGAATGAATAAAGAAAATATGGTACATTTAAATGAGTGATGCTCAGCTGTTAAAAGAATAAAATCATGAAATTCACAGGTAAATGTATGGAACTAGGAAAACTCCTGAGTGAGGTATTCTAGACCCAGAAAGACAAATATGGTATGTATTCACTCATATGTGAATATTATCTGTTAAGTCAATGATAACCAAGCTACAATCCATAGAACCACAGAGGTTAGGTATAGAGGAAGGGACTATGAGGGCACAAATAGATTTTGCTAGGAAAGGGAAATAGAATAGTTATGGATGGATAGATGGATAAATGGATGGATGGATGGATAGATGGACAGACAGACAGGGTGGGGCCTGGGATGGAAGGATCATGTGGGGAGGGTCAGGGAAGAGGATGATGAGGATGGAATATGTGGAGGATCGGCTAAAATTAAGGATCATTTGAGGGATAGTATGGAATCCTAATATAGTAGAAGCTTCCTAAAATATATACATATATGAAGGTGATATAAATGAAATTGCCAAATAATGAGGGAGACAGATCCTCAACTGGCCATGAAATGGTCACCAAATTAAAGCTTCCAGTACTGGAATTGGGTTTTATATCTAATTGCATTGTCGGCCCAAGGCAAACTATGAGAATTCCCAATCAATCCAGGCTGTTGCCAAGACTGTAGATTGCTTTCCACAAATTGACAGCAAGGCCCCATTGCTAAAGACAACACCTATACAACTCACTAAACATGGAGAAGTCCAACTTGTGCCTACATAGAGCCTTCACCCCTATATTCTAGCATCTTTGGTACAGGAAAGGTACTCTGCTACCAAAAGAGAAACATAAATACCAACCCAGCCACAAACCATTATCTTCAATGCTGTGCTGCCTGCAAGATATGCTAGGGTAATGGTGGTACGAAGTTTGTGGGAGTAACCAACCAATATTAGATATGATTTAAGGCCCACTCCTCGAAAAGAAACCTGTACCTGACAGTACCTGGGTGACCAAGAACCTGAGAGTAGATAGCCTAGGGACCTATTGTAAAACCAAATACTATTCTTGAAAAAGAAACATAGCAATAAAATGACTCCTGATGATATTCTGCTATACTCATAGACCAGTGTGTGATTCAGTCATCATCAGAGAAGCTTCCTCCTGCAGCAGGAGGGAACACATAAAGAGATCCACAGCCAGATATTATGCATGTAATGAGAGACCGTAAACACTCAGCTCTTAAAAAAATGTATTTATCAAATCCCCCCTCCCAGGACTCAGGGAACCCTGCAGAAAAGGAGGTGGGAATACCAAGAAAAAAAAGGACATCTAAATCAACAGGAGAAAAGCTCACATGAACTCACAGAGACTGAAGCAGCATGCACAGGCCCTGCACAGGTCTGCACCAGGCCTCTGCATACATACTGTAGCTTCCAGTTCAGTGTTTTTACAGGATTCCGGAGTGTGTGAATGAGTGGACCTCTGATTCTTGTTTCTTCTCTTGGCTTCTTTCCTTTCGTTTGTTGTTTTGTCCATTTCCAATATGATAGTTACTGTTTTATATTATTGTATTTCTTTTTTAAAAAAAAGATACATAAAAACATTGTATTCTGTGGTGGGATGAGAGAGAAAAACTACTGACCCCTTTAATCATTTTCTGGAGTATACTTGCTAAAATGAGCTAAGAAATTGTAAAGCAAATAAATGAGTGAAAACAGTGCTGGCCTAACACCTAGCAGCCTACTGTTGGAATGTTTTCTCTCCCTGGGTGCCTCTTACATATCTCCCAGCTCCTGCCATCTGCTTCTAATCCTGAAGGAGGGAAATGAAGAAAACAGAGAAATTGCTAAAGAAGAGGCATCCAAGAAAAAGTATCTGTGGAAGGCAGGAAACTTGCTTTGGACTACCTCTGCTTACTGTGCTGAAGCATGTGAGCATTTCAAAGGACCTGGACTACTCCAGTCCCACAGAAGACTATTTAAGTGATAGAAAACCTTTGCTTTCAGTAACCGGAAAAAATAAGGGCTTCTTTTCTAGATGACACAATGGTTACTTCCTATTTATTTAAATGTTCATTTAAATGGGTGATGTAAGGACAACAATGACTATTTAAAGTTGATCAAGCTTCGTAACAACATTCCTTTAGTCTCAAGACAGGGGAGGCAGAAGCAGGTAGATGTGTGTGGTGAGCTCAAGCCCAGTTTAGTTCCAGGTTGGCCAGAGGTATAAAGTAAGACCTTGTCTCAAACATAAAGAATATTTGAAATCACAGCATCTATCATGTGAACAAAAGTTTCCTTTATGAATGTTAATTTCAATGGAGAAGCTATTTTACATATTTGCAGCTCTAGTATATATATTTGAATTCTATATTTTTTCTTGTCATTATGTCATAATCATATTTTTGTTCAGGCTTTGTAGTTGCTTTAATGGCTGCACATCCCCCACATCAGTCATTGAACTATGTCTATAATATTGGTCATTCAAGTGTGTTTCCAGTTTTTTTCTAGGCCTTCATTTAATTCTGATTTGAATGAAGGAAGCTTTTTTGAGGACTACTGTCTAGCTGATTGAAGCAAAAGCCTTCCAAGCCCTCTCAGAAAGCCAATACTTATCTTTGCAATATTGTAGACAAGGGATAGTCCATTAGGGTGATTCTCAAAGAGAAAGCAGACAACATGCAGCTTTTGGAGATTGCTGGAATTTGGAATAAAATTGTTGCTAGGTTTTGCTCTATTCTGTTTCTGGCGAGACAGAAAAAAAATCACTCTCATGGGATAAATCAGAAGGAAAACACTGTACTTGCTTTCTTGAGCTGAAGAGAGATTTAAAAGCCTTAAATTCACATTCAGGCTCTAGCTGTGACTAACTGAGTGGTTGGTCCACCTTGCAATCACCACAACTCATCTGTGAGGTGTTGGACTAGATGAAGTCGGAAGCCTCTATTTCCAATTCAGACTCTGGTTATCCATTAGTCTCCTTTGCAATCTTGTTAACTTTCATTTTTAAAAACAGATTTTTTTCTTTTTTATTTATTCTTCTCTCATATATTACATCCTAAATTCAACTTCCTCTCCATCCTCTCCTCCCATTCCTTCTCCCACCTCGACTCTCCCCCAGATCTACTCCTCCTCCCTTTCCCTTCAAGAAAAAGAGCAGGTCTTCCAGGGACATCAACAAAACATGACATATCAAGTTACAGTAAGATTAGGTGCTTTATGCTCATATTAAGGCTGGACAAGGCAACTCAGTAGAAGGAAAAGGGTCCCCAAAGCAAGCAGAAGAATCAGAGACATCTCCTGCTCCCACTGTTACAAGAACACCAAGCTACACAGCCGTAACATATATGCAGAGGACCTAGCTCAGACCCTTGTAGGCTCCCTGATTGTCAGTTAAGTCTCTGTGAAACCCTATGAGTCCTGCTTAGTGATTTTGTGGGCCAAGTTCTTGGGGTGTCCTTGACTCTTCTGGCTCCAACAATCCTTCCTCCCCCTTTTCTGCAGAATTTGCCGAGCTCTGTCTAATGTTTGACTGTGGGTCTCTGCATCTTCTTCTATCAGTTACTGGATGGAGCCTCTCTGGTGAAGATTATGCTAAACTCCAATCTATGAGTATGGCAGAGAATTTTAAGGGATCATTTGTAGGTGGAGACTGCTCTTTCTTTTCCCAACCATTCAGACCCAAATAATCACACAGAAACTATATTAATTCCAACAGTTTGGCCAATGGTTAATGCACATTTCTAGCTAGTTCTTATATCTTAAATTAACCAATTTCTATTAATCTGTGTATCATCACGAGGCTGTGGCCTACCAGTAAGTTTCCAGCTGGTGTGTCCTTCTCCTTCAGCAGCTACAATGGCATCTCTTTGACTCTTCCTACTCTTTCTATATCTCTATTCAGATTTCCCACCTTGCTTTGCTCTGCTAAAGCCTTTGGCCAAAACAGTTTTATTCATTATCCAATAAAAGCAGCATATATACAGAAGGACATCCCACATCAATCATTTCATTGACTTTTCTGCCAGTCGTGTTTGGTTCTATCACAGGCCTCTGGGCTATCCAGACTCAGTTCCTGGCCCTCCAGACAGTGTTAGGCAAGGCATCTATCTCATGGTATGGATGTCAAGTTCGACCAGTCATTGGTTGACCACAAGTTCTGCACCACTTTTACTGGTTCAGGCTCCATATCCCATTAGTAGGAGTCTTTCCTATGGCTACCCTCATGGATTCCTGGGAGTTTCCATTGTACCTGGTTTCTACCTCCTCCCAAAATTCTTCTCAATTCCTGTCATCTCTTCCAGTACTCTTCTTCCATCCTACATGATCCCTTCTGCTCCCATGCCCATCTGCTCCAAGATCACCCTCGAAATCTGTTCTATTTCCCCTTTCCAGGGAGATCCATGTGTCCCCTCTTGAGCCCTCGTTGTTATTTAGCCTCTCTGGATCTAAGAACTGTAGCGTGATTTTCCTTTACTTAACAGCTAATATTCACTTATAAGTGAGTACATGTCATGCCTGTCTTTCTGGATCTGAGTTACCTCACTCAATATGATTTGGTTTTCTAGTTCCATTGATTTCCCCTCAACATATAATTGCACCACATTTTCTTTATCCATTCTTCTATTCAGGGCCATCTAGGTTGTTTCCAGGTTCTGGCTATTACAAATAAAGCTGCTATGAGAATATTTGAGCAAGTGTCCTTGTGGTATGAGTGAGCATCCTTTGGGTATATACCCAAGAGTGGTATTGCTGGGTCTTGAGGTAGATTGATTCCCAATTTTCTGAGAAACTACCATATTGACTTCCAAAGTGGCTTTACAAGTTTGCAATCCCACCAACAGTGGAGGAGTGTTTCCCCTTGCTCCACATCTTCTCTAGCATGAGCTGTCATTTGCATTTTTGATATCAGTCATTCTGACAGGTTTAAGATGGAATATCAGAGATGCTTTTAATTGTGCTTTTCCAATGGATAAGGATATTGAACATCTCCTTAAGTGTTTCTCTGTCATTTGAGACTTTTCTGTTGAGAATTCACTATTTAGATCTGTACCCATTTTAAATTAGGTTATTCGTTTTGTTGATGTCTAGTTTCTTGAATTCTTTATATATTTTGTATATTAGTCCTCTATGGCAAGTGGAGTTGGTAAAATCTTTTTCCCAGTCTGCAGACTGCTGTTTTGTTCTATTGACAGTGTCATTTGCCTTACAGAAGCTTTTCTGTAGTCTGCTGCTTTGTCTGTATGACAGTGTCCTTTGCCTTTCAGGAATTTTTCAGTTTCATGAGGTTCCATTTGTTAACTGTCGGCTAATCTATTAATTGCCTACACTATTCATGTTCTGTTAAGGAAGCTGTCACCTGTGCCAATACATTTACAGCTATTTTTCCACATTCTCTTCTATCAGGTTCAGTGTATCTGGTTTTATGTTGAGGTCTTTTATCCACTTGTACTTGAGTTTTGTGCAGGGTGGTAAATATGGATCTATGTGCATTCTTCTATGTGTAGCCACCTAGTTTGGCCATTTGTTGATGATGCTTTCTTTTTATTGTATATTTTGGCTTCTTTATCAAAAAATCAGGTATCCATAGTTGTATCGATTTAAATCTGAGTCTTTGATTCAATTCCATAGATCAACCTGTCTATTTTTATGCCAATACTGTGCATTTTTATTACTATAGCACTGTAGTACAACTTGAAATCAGGGATGGTAATATCTCCAGAAGTTATTTAATTATACAGGATAGTTTTTGTTATCCTGTTTTTTTTGTTTTGTTTTTGATTTTCCATATGAAGTTCAGTTTTGTTCTTTCAAGGTCTGTAAAGGGTTGTGTTGGAATCTTGATGCGGATTGTATTGAATCTTTAGATTCGGTAAAATGAACATTTTTACCATGTTAATTCTACTGGTCCATGAGCTTGGGAAATACTTCCATCTTTTGATATCTTCTTCAATTTCTTTCTTCATCAACTTGAAGTTCTTGTCATATAGGTCTTTCACTTGCTTAGAATTAGAATAACACCAAGATATTTTATATTATTTGTAACTATTGTAAAGTGTGTTGTTTTCATGATTGCTTTCTCAGCCTGTTTGTCATTTCTATATAGGTGGGCTACTGATTTTTTTTTGTTAATCTTGTATCCAGCCACTTCGCTGAAGGTTTTTATGAGTTGTAGGAGTTTCTTGGTAGAATTTTTGGGATTGCTTATGTATACAATCATATCATCTGATAATAATGATATTTTGACTTTTGCCATTCCAATTTGTATCTTCTTAATTGTTGATTTTATTTTTATTTTCTGTCTGTGCGTGAGTGCCTTAATGTATATGTATCATATACATGTCTACTGCCTGCAGAGGCTAGTCAAAGGCATCAGAAACCCTTGAACTGAAGTTTTAAGTAATTGAGAGCCACTATGTGGGTGCTGGGAACTGAACCCAGTATCTCTACAAGAGCAGCTTGTGCTCTTAATGACTAAGCAGTCTCTCCAGGTCTTTGACTTATTGTCTTAACCAATCCAATCCAAACAGTGTTCATGTTCCAAAGCCTTTATTCCACTTTTGTCTCCTTCACTTTCAGAAAATGACCGATTTCACCTATTTGCCTGGGACTAGCAGGTGTTCTTTATGTGTTATGAGCTGTATCAGCTCTCTCCCTTATCCATTCACTTCACTCCTGTATCAGAGAAAGAAGTTTCTCATTATTTCATTTTTTTTAATCTTAATCTATTTTCCATAGAAGCTGCATCCAGTCAAGGACAGCAGTTGATAACATTTTCAATTTCTCTCTTCTGTTTCCTTCCTCTATATACATACTCAAATGCAATTCATGTTGCAAAACAAAACACCTTTGTGGGCTAGAGAGATGGCTCAGCAGTTAAAAGCACTGACCACTCTTCCAGAGGGCTGAGGTTCAATAACTAGTCCCCACATGGTGTCTTACAACTGTCTATGACTCCAGTTCCAGAGGACCAGACACCCTCACACAGACATTCATCCAGGTTAAAAAAGGAAAGAAAGAAAAAAATAAAGAAAGAAGGAAAAGGAAGAAAACCAAGGAGCGTGCTGTTGCCAGGGACATACTGATCTGAGTGGCCTGTACTGTCACCTGGGGTCATGGTGATCATCTGGGTCAGGGCTGCTGTTGAGGGTCATGTCTGCTGGGTCTTTGGTCTTACCACAGCTGGGTTCTATGTTGATGTCCATGGCACGTGGTACCACCAAAGTCTGTGCTGATGCCAGGGATCTGGGCCATAACCTCTGGATTTAAATGGCTTGCCACACAGGGTCATGGTAGCTGCCATGGACCTTGTCAGGGTCTGTGGCCTAGAAGCAGCCAGGGTCTGGGTGTATTTCTCCATGACTCCTCCTGCCACCAAGGGCTGTGAGGATGTCTGGGGTCTGGGCAGTCACCAGATGCCATGTTGGTGTCTGAGGGCCTTATTGCCACTGGGGCCATACTGTTTAAGATGGTCTGTGCTGTCAGAGGGCCCATGGTGATATTTGTATTCCTGCTGAAGCTGGGGTCTGTGATGATGTCCATGGCCCATATTACTAAAAGTGAAGTCATAGGAACCATGTGTGTTGAAATCTAAACACCATGTTGAACTGTCCTGACCCTCACTTGGCCCCAGAAAACTGGCCCTGCCCCTTGCTGGCCCTGCATCACATGGGAAAACTGGCCCCTACACTCTGGAGAGATGGTCCCACCCCTCACCGTAGGAGTGGGAGAGCAGACCCTAATGCATGGGTCTAGGAGAGTTGGCTCTGACCCTCTCCTGAATGGGGAGCTTCCAGTGGCCAGGACTGACCAGCACAGCTACCACCCAGAGACACACATTCTGGGCCTTGAGTTGGCCTACCCTTACATATACCCCATCTATGACCTGCTGGTATGATCTGGTGTACAAAGAGACTCGCCCTATTGAATGATAGCTACAGGATATCCACAACTGGTGCAACAGCGGGATATCCAAGAGGAGTTTTGGTGAGGGTCCAGTGATGATGGTGTGCCAGAGGACTTGAACAAGACCAGTGACTCGTAGCAATGAACATTGTTTGGGTGTGGCTGGCTGATCGGATAAAAGGGTATACTGAGTAACACACCACAGGTCCCAATGCCACTAGGACAAATGAAGAGGTGTTGAAAAGACAGAAAGACAGAAGCAGAGTGAGGTGGTTTGTTTTTCTGTTTTGTTTTGATAATTAATTTGGGGGTGTTCATTTGGGGGGCATGCTGCAGGACTGAGGGATGGATATGGAGGAATTGGCAGGTAAGCAGGATTGGAGTACATGTTGTGAAATCCCGAAAGGATCAATAATTATGTTTTTAAAAAAGAAGTGACAAACAAACAACTTCCCTGGATTCAGTAACACCTCAAGATTTTATCACTTTCCCTCTTTTTGCCAGCAAACTAAAAACTTGGGATCTACTCTCAGCTTTGTCTTGTCTCTCTAATTCATCAGTAACAGTTGAATATCACTTATTTGTTTCCATCCATATTCTCTGGTAACTACGTCTGTTCATTTTGCCAAGGTCTCTTCTACTTCCAGGGTATAAGCTATCCTGAAATACTGGGGAGTAGACTCTGACAGTATATACATGCTAGTTGAAATACGCATGTGAAAAGCTTGAAAGAAATGCTTCAAAATAATAATATGATTTCATTTTCTGAATCTTTTATAATAGGGTTATATTACTTTCATAGCTAAAAGAATTTCCTAGCAGAAATAAGAAATGGGTGCTGTCAGGTGTAGTAGTATGCTCTTATAATTTCCCCTCTTAGGAGGCTGAGGCAGGAGTATTTTGAGTTTAAGGACAGACTGTGCTCCACAGAAAGTTCAAAGACAGCTCAAAGTCACATATATTATATGTGATGTAGTATAGGTGCTACTCCAACATCTATCTTTCATCTTCTATGATCTCTCTTGCCCCTCTTGCTCTCTTGGTGATCTTCTTTATCCTGGTGTACCCGATCATAACATTAATGACAATGACTCTCATATCTATTCTTTAGTCCCTGTTGTTATCCCTATATGCCACTACCTCCCATCAACAGGACTTTTTCTGAGACATTAACATTGGCCATGTCTTTACTTCTTAACACTCAGAGATATGTTCCTTTTACCCTAAGCCAAATGTGGTGTTTTGAATGAGAATGGCCCCAATAGGTTCATATATTTGAATGCTTCATCCCCAGGTAGTAGAACTGTTTGGGAAGGATTAGGAGTTATGAACTTGTTGGAGGAGGTATGTCAATGTGACTGGGTTTTAAGATTTCAAAATACCACACCATGCTCAGTTTCTCTCTCTCTCTTTCTCTCTCTCTCTCTCTTCCTGCCTGCCCACCTGAAAGCAATCCCCCAATTAAATGCTTTCTTTTGTAATTTGCCTTGGACACGGAGTCTCTTCACAGCAATAGTATGGTAATTAAGAAACCAGACATCTTCCCTTAACTGGATAACTACAACAACCTTTTAATTTATCTTTATACTTTCTTCCTTTCTGTGCCCAAATGTCAATGTGTGTGTGTTATGTTCAAAGTAGGAAGCAAATAATGGTACTACTCTGTTTGTAACCCAGGGAATGATATTATCTTGACTTAATCTACATCTCTGAACTCACCTTTGTCCATAGTGACATCCTTTATTGTGGTTTCAGTGATGTGGATGGAATCCAGGTCTTCTTTATTCATATATTCATGTTAGGCAATTGTTAAACCACTGAACTCCATTTTAACCCATATCCTCTGCTTTAAAAGTCTTCTTTATGTCTTGAATTTCCAACATTGGCCTATTGCTCTCTTGCTTCAGAATGGCTGTGTCTGCTCTTCACTTTTCCTGAACTGCTTTTCCCCTTTCCTGCCTAGATTTCTTACAAAATTCAAGACCACCTGCCTAGGGATGCTGCTACCCACAGTGATCTGGGCCCTCCTGCATCAATTAACAATCTTGAAAATTCTTCACTGACATATCCACAGACCAGTCTGGTAAAGACAATTACTTCACTGAGCCTTTAGTCTCAGGAGTCTGAATCAAACTGACAATAAGCATGTTTCATCTCACGAGTGTATATCCTATTTAGTTTTAATCTTCATTGCCCTCTCTTGTCCAGTTTCTTCTGATAGATATGTAGTGATATTTCATTATGTCCATAAGTAGCTGCAATTTTACTTGCTGTGATAATTTTGATAAAATTTCATGGGCTTATTTCTTAGCTCTTCAGTATCTTCTTGGTCAGTATCTTATTGGTCTCTTCAAATCTTTTGATAATTTTCTAACAGGACTGTTCTCTCTCTCTCTCTCTCTCTCTCTCTCTCTCTCTCTCTCTGTGTGTGTGTGTGTGTGTGTGTGTATGTTACTGGAGATTTAGCACAGATGGAATAGGGGCTCTCACTGCCAAGCACTCTACTACTTGGCTATAAACAGTCCCATTTTAACTTTTTTTTTCAAAATTTGGAAACAAGATTCCTCTGAGTTGCTCAGGTTGATTTGGAACTCACTGTCTATAGACCAGGTAGGACATGAACTTGTGATTCACCTGTCTCTGCCTCCCCAATAGTTGGGACTCAAGAGCTGTATCACACCAGACTAAGCTGGATTGTGATTTTTTAACAGCCTAGTTTTGAAAGTTCTTTATAAAATACTCTACACAACTTATTTTTTAAATGCATAGTTTTCAAATTTTCTCTCAGTATGCCTTTTCATCCTCTTAATATTTTTACAAAGAAAAACCCTTTTTTATTTCCCTTATTCTTTCTTTTTATTATTTTAGACAAGGTCTTGCTCTAAACCTCATACTGTCATGATCCTTTTGTTTTTTTTTTCTCATGAAAACTGAAGTTTACATCTATGTCCCACCATGTTTGGTACAAGCAAAGTTTTATTACTTCTATATAGTTTAATTTACTGCTTTTTTCTCTTACCGATCATGTTATTAGTATAAAGTATTACTGTGGCACAATGGTCTTATACCCTGTAAAGATTTGTCACTGGTATTGATTTAATAAAACACTGATTGGCCAGTAGCCAGGCAGTAAATATAGGCAGGGTGGCTCAGTTTGCAATCATCACCCAGACACAGAGGAAGGTACCAAGCCACAAAAAAAAAAGAAGCTTGAGTTAATAGGCAAACCAGTTTATAATTAATGTAGGCCTCTGTGTGTTTCTTTGGGACTGGACAGCCATGGGACCAGGTGGGACAGAGACTTCCGTCAGCAAAGTATATAATTTATTCTAGCCCAGTATCCCAAATATTGTTGGCAGAGGCTGTTTACTTGTTTTCTGACCACCCAGACTTGAAATAACCACACAGAAATCTATATTAATTGCAATAATGTTTGGCCAATAGCTAAGTCTTATATTTTAACACATTTTTATTAATCTGTCTATCACCACATGGCTAGGGCTTACTGGCAAGATTGCAGTGTGTCTGTCTCACTGTAGTGTAGGCAACTACATGGCTTCTCCCCAACTCTGTCTTCTTTCTCCCAGCATTTAGTTTACTTTTTCTTACTAGCTCTTTTCTGCTAAGCCACTGGCTGAAACAGCTTTATTTATTAACCAATAAAAGCAATACATATACAGAAGGACTTCCCACATCATTTCCCCTTTTTGGTTCAAATAAAAAGGAAGGTTTTAACTTTAACATAATAAATTTATATATAAAAACAGTTATCAAGCAAGAATTATAGTTACAATATTTATATCTACTTTATCTTTTATCATAACTAAAGAAAACTATAATTATAACTATCTATTCTT
>JAQHUG010000094.1:5193322-5225615 GCA_028555095.1 Dicrostonyx torquatus | reverse complement strand
TGCACCATCTTAAGGAAGCAGGGGGAGGGCGGTGGGGTAGTGGGGGAGCGGGAGGGCCAGGAACAAGGGGAGTAAATGTAAATTTTGCTTTTAACAAAAATAAATAAATAAATAAATAAATAAATAAATAAATAAATGGGTTACTGGTGGTGGGCTTTGAACTTTCAGAAGCTCAAGCCAAGCTGAGTAGTTTGCTCTCTCTTCCTGCTTTCTGCTAATCCAGACATATAACTCTTAGCTCCTTCTCCAGCACCATGTCTACCTGCATGTTGCCATCATCCCCACCATAATGACAATGAACCAATCTCTGAACTTTAAGCAATCCCCAATTAAATGTTTTCCTTATAAAAGTTGCTGTGATCATGAAATCCTAACTAAGATATAAGAAGAAAGGGGATTTTAAAAATGATACTTTCTGCTCTCCTGACTTACTCTTGATTGTCCACCCATCTCTTCTAAATATAAATACATACATACATACATAAATAGAGAATTTATTATGAGTAATTCTTACCTGAGGTTCAGGGAGTAAAGATGCTTGCCACCAAGCCTGATGATCTAAGTTTGATCCCTGTGTTCCACATGGTCAAATTTAAGAAATGACTCAAACAAGCTGTCATCTGAGCACTACATGCATACTACAGTGCAAGAACAGCACTCCTCCCCTCACCACATACACAAAAATGTTAATGTAACTGAAAAATTAAGTAATGTATTCTCTGTGTGAGAAAAAAAAGAATAAGCATATTGTGTAAAGTAACTTGTCCTGCTTTTTTTTCTTTTTTTTTTTCTTGCTATTGCTGAGGAATGTAATTGGCCTCCATAAGCTCATAAGCATATTGGGAGGTGTTGCTTTGTTGGAGGAAGTGTGTCACTGTGAGGATGGGAATTAAGGTCTACTTTGCTTAAGCTTTGCTCACTGTGATGCTCAGACCATTTCCTGTTGCCTGCAAGATGTAGGACTCTCAGCTTCTTCTGCATGCTGCCATGTGCCACCATGATGATAATGAACTGAACCTCTAAACTGTAAGCCAGCCACCCTTGTTTTCCTTTATAAGAGTTATCACGGTCATGGTCTCTCTTCACAGCAATAGAAACCCTGACTAAGACACTGGTCAAACATCCTACCACTGATCTACATTCCTTAGCACTTCTTCTTTAATTTTAATATTGGACATACATATTCTTCACATTTGATCTTCTTTTTCGAGATTGCTTTAGTCTTGTGAATTTCTATACATATTATAGAATGAGGGAAATTATGTGTACAACATAACTTTCTGAAATCAGAGTGGGGTTCAGACCTATATTTCAGCATTTGGGTATCTGGAAACATGGGGATTACAGGTTTGAAGTTCTGTTTGAAAAAAAGAAAGCAAAACAAAACAAGCAAGCAAAAAACAAAACCTATTTTAAACCATAATTTCATTCTCTTCATCTAGCCATGTCTTTTAAAGAATAGCAAGTGCAAATTTTAATAAAATATAGCAAGTGTTTTTTGGATTGTGTTTTGGTATCATTTTTAATATTTAAAAGTTAATACATTTACAAAACATATATTGATCATATTCATACACTACTACCTCCCTCTAATTTTTCTTAGTGTCTCTCACTTCTTCTCCCTCCCATGTCCTGTTTCTATTACTATTATTATTATTATATATTATTCTATTGTTAATAACTTCCTAACTCCAAATAGTGCTGCCCATATGTAAATGCGTGCATAACTATCCACTGGGCATGAACAACCTGCCAGTAGCCATGTCCTCAAAGGAGAGTGACTCTTCCTCTCTCAGCAGTCACCAACTGCCAGTAGCTTCTCTAATAGGGATAGACCTTTGTCTAAGAAAAACTTGCCCAACCCAAGTTTACAAAACAATTTTTATTGTTTGACAACTTCATACAAGCACTTGTCTTAGTCACTGTTCTATTGTCTGTGGATCAGGATGTAGCTCTCAGCTACTTCTCCAACACCATGTCTGCCTACATACTGCCATGCTTCCCACCATGATGAAAACAGGCTAAACCTCTGAACCTGTAAGCAAGCATCAATTAAATGTTTTCTTTTATGAGAGTTGCCATGCTCATGTTGTGTCTCTTCACAACAATAGAACAATAGTTTAGCAAAAACTAAAACAAAAATCAATCAGGGATATCGTGCCACACTAGTCTTGTGTTTCATAAGCTTTTCAGTGGAATAAGACTATTTATTGCTTGTTTCTCTTGGCAACTTGCATAGTGCTATGGGATAATCCTTTTGTACATTGTGAAAATGTGTTGCTCGCATTGGTTTAATAAAAAGATAACTGGCCAATAGATGGGCAGAAAGAGGTTAGGCAGGAGAGCCAGACAGAGAGAACGCTGGGAAGAAGGGTAGAGTTGCCAGCCAGATGGAGAGAAAGCAGTGTGTGTAGGTGAGGTAACATGAGTTATGTGGTAGCTTGTAAATTAATAAATATGGGTTAATTTAAGTTGTAAGAGCTAGTTAATAATAAGCCTAAGCTATGGGTTGAACACTTATAATTAATAAATGTCTGTGTCATTTATTGGGGAGCCGGCGGTCCCAGTGAAAAATCTCACCTACAGCATAGCATTTGGGAACATTTTAAGAGCTAGTCCTAAGGGAGGAGGGCAACAGGTCATTTCTAGTCTGATTTTTCAGGGTGTTGTGTCAGAAGTTTGTCGTGTGTCCAGCAATAGGGTGTTACCTTCAATATCTAGGAAGCAGCCAATGGCAACAGCTATAGCCTACATTAATTATTTGGGAGAGTCCCTTTGACTCTCTTATCTTACAACTCAAAGGTAGGATTCCCATGCCTGGCACTAGAGTACTTGTTAGAAAGTCTATGGCTCTTGGGAAGAATATTATAATCCCAAGTGACATAACTGTACTCAAGCTATTTATGTATACTTATCATCACACACACACACACACACACACACACACACTACGTATCTTAACTATACATAAAATAATTCTTCCTTATGGCTTTTTCAAACATTCTTAATGTTGCTTAACCCTCCTGCTTCCTTCTTCCTCTGTATTGCCCTCCCTTCTTCACTATATTTTTTTAAAGCCAAGAATCCATGTATTACTGTCATGGTATAAGGATATCTACTAAAACATATGTAGCCATACAAGGTCCACATCCCTGAAACAAGTACACCAAGTATGTGGTGTCTATAATTCTCCCTCACCCAGCAGATGTCAATTACCAATATTTCCTCAGTTAGGAATAGGACTTCATGACCTCTTCCCCTTTCCATGCTAGGATTTTGTCTTAATATTGTACAGGTCTTGTGTAAACAGCCATAACCACTGTGAGTTGATGTATGCTACAGTGTTGTTATGTCCAGCAAATATTATTTCAGTGACCATTAGCTTTACCCCTCACCATCTTTATGCACTGTTGCCTGGGCCTTGAGAGATTTGGGGTATAAGATATATTACATTTGGGGATGAATAGTTCAAAGTCGTGTTCTCTGAACATTTACCAGTTGTAGGTCTCTATTAATCATCATCTACTGCAAAAGGAAGTTTCTCTGATGAGGGATGAGAGATACACTAATCTATGGGAATAAAGTTAAGTATTTAGGGGCATTTAATGTTGTGTCCATTTAGCAGACTAATAATAGCAGATTCTTCCCTAAAACCTAAGGCCTACTTCACTTTAGATACTTTTTTGCCCTATTAGTGTTGGCAGGCAAGAGCTCTGTCTTGTGAAACAAGCCATAAATACAACCACAAAGTTTCTTTCATGCAACGATTGTGCCAATGGGCTTATCTTGCCAGGTCACTCATTATTGTGGATTACTGCTTACCCCAAGTAATATGCAGAGCATCTTCCAGCACTATGAAAGGTAGCTAGCACCAGCTTGATTTCTCCATGTTTTATGATTCAAGTATGTGATGTCTGTAGCAGCAGGGTTTTAAAGTCAAGTTCTGGATGATAAACGAGAAATTGTAATGGTGTGTATTGTTTGGCGGTTTATGGGGTTTAATTTATTGAAAGACAATTTCAAAAGAGGGAACCCATTCCTGGCACTGATCTTTTTATTTGCTAGCCTGTAGTGTTGAGTAGGGGCATTGACCCCCATTATGGAGTAATGCCATTTAAATATTAGTGTAGATTTATGTATATGTTTAAGAAAGCTTCTATGGTACTAGGTTTTCATATGATGTTTTGGAAAGGTTTATAGTGGTAGTTATCTCAACTGTACTCTCTCCTCTACCTTGCCTTCCTGTTATTACCCCACTTAATAATTCTTCTCAATTAGTCTTCATTACCCCTTAATACCACCTACCTTCTATCTTCCTTCCCTTGAAAGCCCTTCCCTATGGCCCCTTCCTAGTTCCCTGACCTCACTAGGTGATCCAGTTTAGATACACATATCTAAAGAGTCACAGCTAGTGTCCACAAACAATAGACAATGTGTAGGCTGGGTATGGGTTACCTCAGAGTGATTATTTCTAGCTCCATATGTTTATTTGTAAAGCTCCTAAGTTTATTTTTCTTGATCAATGAATAATAATGTGAACTTAAGTCCTTTTATTTCTTCCCCTTTCTATACGTATAGATACCCATTTAATTGTTCCAATATCATTTACTAAAAAATATTATCCTTTCCCCACTTAAATCCTTTTTATCTCTGTGAAAAACCATTTTCCATATATATGAAAGTCTATTTCTAGACTTTCTATTTTATTCTATTAAATAGCTATTTTTCTGTGTGTGCAGCAGTGCTGTGCTGGCTGTGTTACTGCAACTTTAGAGGAAAATGTGATCAGGTGACATTAGCTCATGTCTTTGTTCTTCCTTAAAGTTCTTTTAACTATTACATATCCATATCCATTTCCACATGAATTTTAGATTTAGCATGCCAACTCCACTGCAGCCTGCAGGGAATCTGATTGGGGTTGCATTTGAATTTATAGATAAATTTAGGGAGATCTGACATCTTCACAATATTGGGTCTTCTGCCCTATGAACAAGATATATTTCCCCAATCATTTGGATCTTCTTCAATTTCTTCTGGTAATGTTCTGTAGCTTTCATTATAGAGATTTGTCACCTTGCATTAGATTTATCCATAAGATTTTTGATTGGCTATTAAATTAGTTGCCACAAATATTTTATTGCTATTGTAAATATTATTGTTTTCTTAATCTCAATTATTGACTTCTCATTGCTCGTATACAGAACTACAGTTCATTTTTGTATATTAATCTTACACCTTGCAGTCTTGCTAGGTAAACATAATGATTTAAACTACTTTCTGAAAATTCCTTCAGATGTTTTTACACAGATGATCATATCAATAAATCAAGACAGTTTTACTTCTTCATTTTCAATCTGGAGCTCATTATTTAATGCTCATGCCTTATTGCAGCCGCTAGAGTATCCAAAATAATATTTAGTATTAGCATGGAAGTGGACAGACAGTAGTCTTCCTGTTCCTAATGTCTTACTAACAGGCATCTTATTGGCTGTAGTTTTTTTCTAGCTCCTCTTCATGCTAAAGAATTGTCCTGCTATTTTAATGCTGTTGTTGATAATTTATATCATAAATAAGTATTGAATTTCATCATTTGTTATTTCATTCATTTGTTGTGTTTTTTTCATTTTTGTTTGATTTTTAAGATAATCCTTCCTGTAATTTTGAACTAAATTCTGTCTCATTGTGAGATATCACTAATTTTTTAAAAATTGTTATAAATTTGTTGATAATTTCAAACATTATACTCTTCCCCTGCCCCCATCAGCATGAACAAGACCTGTGTAAGCAAGCTCAGGCAAGACCAAATATTACCATGGGGGCAGAAGGTGGGCAAGAAATCTCACCTTTATCTGAGGAGCTATTGCTATTGGTAACTGGTAGCTGCCAGGGAGGAAGAGAGGGAGGGAGGGAGGGAGAGTTCCTATTTTTGTCTTTTTATCTATTCTTAGACTCAGTTTGCTGAAAATGTATTCAGGAAAAAATCCAAATCTAAGAAGTGCTGGACTCATAGGAAAATTTCAGTATTTAGATACAACTTTGGCAATGCTACATTATTTACAGTTCTCTGTTAGAGTTAGTAGGGAACTCATGTAATTCCACTCTTAATTTTTAAAATATAATTTATTACTGAAGCTGGACATGGTGGTACATACCTTTAATCCCAGCACTCAGAAGGCAGAGGCAAGTTGAAATCTGTGAGTTTGAAGCCTTAGCAGGTTCCAGGCCAGCCAGGGCTACATGTAGACCATATTTCAAAATAGAATTGATTACTGAAACTGTCTGGGGTCTGAGTATTTTCTTTGTGATAAGGATTTTCAGCTAAGAATTCAATTTTACTATTTAATGTAATGTCATCCAGATTATCTATTATTTCTTATGTGGAGTTTCCTAGTTTGTTTCTTTCAAAGAATTTATTCATGGGCCTGGAAATATGGCTCAGTCAGTAAAATATTTGCTGTACAAGCATGAGGTGAATTTGAATCTCTAGTCAAATCAAATTGTGGCAGTAACCCCAGTGTTGGGAAAGCAGGATAGGTGGATCCTTGATTGCTGGCCAGCCTAGTCAAATGAGGACGCTCTGGATTAAAGAGAGGCTCCATCGAAACCTAAGATGGAGGATAACTAAAGAAGACATCCAATGTTAACCTCCTGCCTCCACAAGCACAAGCACACACAGGCATGCATATTTTCATGTACATGTGCATATACAGCATGTACACACAGAAACACACACATGTGTGTTAACACGTACATGTGTGCATAAAAAAAAAAGAAGAGGCAAGACTTTCTCCAGGCCAAGGATGTCACTCACTGGTAGAATGATTGTCCAGCATATGTGTCACCCCAGTACTGACACACAAAAAAAGAACTTGCCCATTTTGTCTAAATTATCAAATTTCTAGACATCTTGTTATTATAAAATTTTGTGTTATTTAATATTTGTCAAGTTTGTAATGATGGTTTCTTTCTCTCCCTTATCTTTCTATTCGGTTTTTGGTACTGAGTATTGAGCCTAGTGTCTCTTGTGTACTATGTAGAGACTCCATCACTGAACTATGTTTCCTGTCTCATCTTTTGGATTTATTTTCTTTTTTAAAACCTTTATGTCTGTGATATGTTGTGCTTGTGATAGCGTGTGATTGTGTGGACAGGCACATGACATGATGTGCGTGTGAATGTCAAAGGACAGCCGCCCTTGGGTTTTGGTCCTCACCTTCTACCTTGTTTGAGACAGTTTCTTGTTTGTCACTAGTTTTTACTCTGACCTTCATTATTATTTATTTACCATTTCCTTTGTTCTGTGTTTTTTTTTATTAAATTTGATCTTCTATTAGTTTTTCTTTTGTTTGATTTTTTTTAAGTCAGTCTCACTGTGTAGCCCATGCTGACCTAAAACTCAATTATGTAGACCAATCTGGCCTCAAATTCACAAAAATCTTCTTAGTCTCCTTAGTGCTGGGGCGATAGATATAAAAAACCATTCCTGGCCTTTCTTCTAGTTTCTTAAAGGCAAGTTGAGATCATTGATGTTAGACCTTGAGTGTTTGTCTATTATAGATATTTTAGTTTTTATAAAATATCCCTTTCTTGCTGTTTTAACTGAACCCTATTAATTCTGACATGTTATATTTTCATCTGCTCTGTGATCACACATTATCCCAGTTACTCCTTCAGTTTCTTCTTTGACTTACAGATTACTTAGAAGGATGTTGTTTTGTTTTCAAATATTTGAAGAATTTCTAGATATCTTTATAGTGTTGATTTCTGACTTAATTATTTTGTATATGCTTTGTACAACTTGGGAGGTTTGTATTTTCTTTAAATTTCTTTTATTGCTTTAACTATGGTTTGCTGTGACAAATGTTCTATGCATGCTTGAAAAGAATGACTATTCTTCCATTGAATGGAACATTCCAAAAAAGTTCTGGGCCACCATAGAAAAATACCTTAGACTAGGTAATTCATAAACAGATCACTCACATTTTTGGAGTTTGGGCAGTGTAAGCAAATGAGTATCTCTTCTAAGAGATAATATCATTTATGTGAACTCACATGGTGGAAAGACAAAGGCTCCGTGGAGTCTCTTTTGGGCACTGATACCATGCATGTGGTTGAAGCCCTTGTGACTTAATCATATTCTGAATGTCCCCTTTTATTACTCTCACATTATGGGATTAAGTCTCAACATAATTTGGGAAGAACACAAATCAGATCATAGCAACACTATTGTTCAAATCCAGATTCTTTGATTGTTGAAATTGTTCTATCAGATGTTAAAGAAAGTGGAACGTGACTCTCCAGTCAGAATTCATGCACGGTATTGCCCCTATAATATCCCAGTCTTTTAGAGGCTGAGGTGAAAGGATTTTGAGACTAACCTGGACTACACGGTGAATTTCAGCTGAGCCAGAGACTCTATATCAAAAAGCCCTAAATTTTCAATAAGAATCATGAGTCTATTTCATCTTACATCTTCATTTCCATATATTCCACTTCCTCATTCTTTAGTTTTTTTGGTATTGATTTGAAATAGGGTATTCTAGCCTAGTCTGGCCTTGAACTTGGTGTCCTCCTGCCAGAAGAAAATGCTTGAGCCACCATTTCCAGTTTGGATATTTTTTTTTCATTGCAGTCTTATCATTCTTTTTCATATATTTAGATTCTTTTACTAGATGTATAACATTTAGAAATGTTATTTGTATTTTTCCTGATAAATTGAAATTTTGATCATCCTAAAATGGCTTTCTTTATTGCTAATAATAACCTTTAGTCTGAAATCTACTTTGCTTGTTATTAATAGTCATTCTAGATTCATTTTGACAAATTACCACTGTACTTTCCCTATATATTTTGCTTTTAACCCAGTTCCATTTTTATATTTCAAGTGTATTTCTTTTAGGCAGAAAATATATTTGGGTCTTGCTTTTTGTCCTATTTTACAATCTCTGCTTTTTCTTTAGAGTGTTCATTTAATGTTCATTTAATGTAATTTTAGATATGCTTAGATTTAAATTTATCACACTGCTGTTTGTTTTATATTTTTTAATTCTGAGTTTTGTTGTCTTATTCCTCTTTTTCTATCTTCTTTGGAATGTTCTGAAAATCTCTTCTTTCATTTTGTGTTCTCTTTTGCATTATTAATCATAACTCTTTATTTTGATATGGTAATTGTTGTAGTCGGTCCCCCAAACATCAAACTACAATAAATAAATAAATGTTAAAACATAATCTTATTTCTGTATATTTGATACCTTAGGCGCAACAAATCAATTCCTTGACAAAAATTCATTACTATTTACTACAATTATAGCATGAATAGTTCAATAAAAGCTTTCCAGAATCAGATGGTTTCACCCACAAATTCTACTAAATATTTAAGAAAGAAATAAAATCAACATTCTCTTTTTTATTGAAAAGTTTCATGCATTACCTTCTGATCATACGTTTGTTTGGTTTGTTCTCGCTGTTGTTTGAGACAGGATCTCTCTATGTAGCATTGGCTTTTCTGGAACTCACTACGTAGACAGACTAACCTTTGATTCACAGAGATCTACCTGCCTCAGCCTAGGTAAGGAATTAAAGGAACATACCAGGATGCCCAGTACCATACCCTACATGGAAAAAACTGATAGCCTCATGAACACAAAATGTTATAAAATAGCATGTTTGTATACTTTCCCACACTCAAATTCAATTAAGAAGGAAAGTGAGAGTAATAAGTTCAATGAATGGAGAAAAAATATCATTAGGGGACAGAGCTAAAAGGACTTACTTTGAGTGGAGGGGGAAAGTTGACAATGGGATGCCTAGAGCAGAGAAAAGTGAGGGTTGAAGTTTGTAGTATTAGTAAGTTCAGTAGAATGACTTGCGTTAGTGACGCAAATAAAGTAGAGAACAAGATAGTAGAGGAAAGGAAGTAAAAACATGAGAGAACAATAATATATGTTATTTTAGCATGATAGTATAATACACTTAGCAATATATTTTAGCATTAAACTAAATCAGCAAGAATTAGGACAAGAATAGTAGTATCCAGAGTGAGAGTGCTCCAAACATCAAGGAATATGGGTGAATGATCTGGGATGAGTAGCTGCCTGTCTTGAAGACAGATGGCAGGTGATAACATGGGATTCCAGGCCAGGGTGACCGGGGAGTGGAATGTATTTAGAAGCCACAACCAGTATGACAACTCCTCTTTCTCTCCAACCTGTGATGTGAAAGATGTAGGAAAGAAGATAGCATCGCTTAAAAGGGTTTTAAGGAGAACAGAGGCCGTTCAGCAATGTGTGATTTCAGCTAAGCACAAAGGCAATGTACAGAGAAGAACTTGTGAATACAGGGGACGTTAGTAAGGAGTAATCAGGAATTCTGGGGATTGAGTGGGAGAATTTTAACAGTTGCAGAAAGAGAGGGGTGAAGCCATGAAAGAGCTATCTATATAAAACTATCCAAGTATACTCAAAGATGAGGGGCTACTTTAGGGTGACTAGTATAAACAAAGAAAATCCATGATGAATTTATTCATTATAAGAATCAGGGGAGAGACAGACAAACAGAGACATACAGAAAGATAATCTTCGTAAAGAGTTGTCTTGTAAACCAGATGTGGTAGCTCATGCCTGTAAGCCTAGCACTGAGGGCACTGAGTAGGAGGATATGCATGAATTGCGGCTAGTCTAGGATATCCTAGTTGATAAACTCAGAATTCTTAGGGAAAGGAGCTTGGAAGGGAGGTTCACAAACGTTTTAAAACCTGTGAACACAGATGGAAATGTGGTGTGGGAAGTTCTTCTGTACATGTGTTGCTTTTATTGGTTAATGAATAAAAAGAAGCTGTTTCGGCCAGTGGCTTAGTAGAGTAGGGCTAGACAGAGAAAACTAAACTGACTGAATGCTGGGAGAAAGAAGGCGGAGTGAAGAGATGCTATAAAGCCACCAGAGAAGAAAGACACAAGCCCCCAGCCAGAACCTTGCCAATAGGCCACAAACCTCACAGTAAAATATAAAATAATGAAAATTGGTTAATTCTAGATGTAAGAGCTAGCTAGGAATATGCTTAAGTTATTGGCCAAACAATGCTGTAAATACTATGGTTTCTGTGTGATTATTTCAGGTCTAAGTTGCCAGGAACGAACAAGTGGCCTCCTACTACAGAAATGTCTGTCTTTGGGCAGTCAAAGAGGAAACATGAGTAGGATGAAGCTGTGTGGACAAAGGCTACAGTGGTGGTTCATAGTTGAAATTTCTTGCCTTCCTGGGAAATTTCAGCTCTGCTTTACAGCAAGTAAGGACAAAATTCTTTAAGTGAGAGACTGATGTGGTGGATCAATGAGTAAAGGCACTTGTCCCCAAGACTCAAGTTTGCATCACACATATACACTCTGTCTCTGTCTCTCTCTCCCTCCCTCCCTCCCTCTTCCCGCCCCCGTCACATACACACACAAACACACTTTTAATTTTTTACTTCAAGTCTACTAATTAGGTGCTTTAGTTACACCTGCAAAATATCTCCACTGCAACACCTAGATTTCTTTTTGACTAAGTAATTATGGACTTACAGCCTAGCCAAATCAGCACATCAAAAAATTCATCACAGTTGAGACTTTTTATTTTTATCTAATCTGTTATTTTCTGCTTTGTAATTGGTGAAGGGAAGAGCATTTACATATAATATGATTACTGATGAGTTTAAATCTAGCATACTGTTAATTCTCTCTCTGTCTCTCTCTGTCTGTCTGTCTCTCTCTCTCTCTCTCTCTCTCTCTCTCTCTCTCTCTCTCTCACACACACACACACACACACACACACAGGTTTTATGTAGTTCAGGCCAGCTTCCAGCTCCCCATGAAGGTAAAAATGACCTGAATTCCATATCCTCCTGCCTCTACCTTCTGAGTCCTAGGATTACAAGCACACACCACCATACTTGGTTTTATATGGATACTAGGGATGGAATTCAGAATTTCATACTGAGCCTTCTCTACAGCACCTTATTAAGATTTTAAGACCCTAGTATACCTCTTTTGATAGCGTATTAGTCACGATTCCTTGGGACAATGGGGCTGGAATCCAGGGCTTTACACACACTAGATAGAACTGTTGAAGAGTGTATATTTTGTTTTATGGAGACAAGATTTCTCTGTGTAGCTCTGACTGTTCAGAAACTCACTGTAGACGAGGCTGGGCTTAAACTCAAAGAGGTCTGCCTGCCTCTGCCGTCAGAGTGCTGGGGGTTAAAGGCGTGTGCCACCCTGCCTGCCTAATAGAACTTTGAAAGGGTATAATTTATTTTCCTTCTTTTGACCTTTGGGTTTTTACCATTCATTTCACCTTTAATTGTGTTATAAGCCTTATGATACACTGTGATTATTTTTGTCTAGCACTCTTCAATTATCATTTAAAATAGAATTAGATAATAAGAAAAAAGGCCTTACAAAGTTATCCCTTATGCTTCTCCCTTTCAGTGCTATTCATTCCCTTGGGTACAGTCCATTTGTTTCATTCCATATTTGCACTTGGGATCATTTTCCTGTTCCTGAAGGGCTTTGTTTTATATGTCTTCCAGTGCAGGTCTGCTGGTGGTGAATGCTCTTGGCTTTTATGTGTCTAAAAAGCTAACATTTCATCTTCGTTTGTGAAAGACCTATCCATCAGACAAAGATCTCTACAATGACTGTTCTTGTTCTCTTTTAGTCTTTGAAACGCACTGTTCCACTGCCCTCTGTCTTACACTTTTACAGCAAGAACACTCTCATTCTTTGTTCCTTTGACTGTATTGTGTCTTTTTTCCTCTGGCTGCTATTCACAGTCTCCTCGGCACTTAAGTGTTTATTTTTCCCTCCAGCTGCATTTAGTATTTTCTCTTTATCAATGATTTGAGCAATTTGATTATGTTGCACTTTGGCTTGGTTTTATATTTCATGAAGTTCTTTGAGCTTTTCGAATCAGTAGGTTGGAATTTTTATCTAATTTTGAAAATTTTAGCAATTATTCCTTCAAATACGTGTTTGTTCCCCCACTCCCTCAGAAACTCCAGTTGTGTGTGTATTGAATTGCTTGAAATTGTCCCCCCTGCTCACTCATGTTCTTTGTATTTTTAAAAATCATTTTTTTCTGCATGTGTTTCATTGTGAATAATTTCTACTGTGCCTCCTTCATGTTTATTAATTGCTTGCTGCAACGTCTCATTTGATATTAATCCCATTCAGTGTATTTTTCATCTCACACCTTATAGTTTCCATCTCCAGAAGTTCAATTAGGGTCATTTTTGTATCTTTTATGTCTCTAGTTAATACTCTGAACATATGCAACACAACTTTCCAACAAACTTTTTCCTTCAGCCTATGCTAATTTAGCATCTGTGTCAGTTATGATGTTATCAGTGGTTTGAGGTTTGGGCCAGATGTTTCTAGGTCCATGGCTTCTTATCCAAATAATTGAAAATAGGGGTGTACAACAAACTCAAAATAACTTTATTCAAAGGAAAATGCAGGTTATAGGGAGAAAAACTGTCAAGACTGACAGTGTACCACATGAGTGTACCCAAAAGCATGGATTATTATTCACAGCTTTCTTTTGGGGGCTCAAGAGAAATAGGGGGTACTTACTAAGGGGTGTAATTTACATGGTTCTGTTTTGATTGATAGATTAAATCACATAATCATTTTTCTGTGGTGCATGTCCCTTTCCACAATGCATCTGATTTTAATCATATATGTGTACCTAATTATGAATAGGTACAAGAGGCAAATAGGAGCTTCTCCCTAAAAGGTTTCTAGAGGACAGTTTGCATTACTGCACATGCACCAAGAACTAATTCAGGCCAAAGGGATCTTTCCATTCTTCATACCTGGATACATTGTGAATATATTGAATTGAAACTATCTAAATTTGGTTATTACCAATAACAATAGTATGTTGTTCAAGGATGGAAGTATGTGTATCCCAGTAAAGGCTGGGGCTAAATGGGGAGCTGAAATTACTAGGTACATTGTATAGTGAATTGTATGAGTGCATAGTATATGCAGGTGAAGGAACTAGGTTGTCAAGTACATCATTATAAGAGTTGGATGAGAATAACCCAAAACCAAACGGGGGTCCTAGGATACCTAACTGTCTCTTATGCTTGCCTTCCTCACCTGAGTGGCTTCCATTGATGTAATATTCTTGTTGTGTTTTCCTACTTGCTTGCGTGTGTAGTAACCTATGATATGATGCCAAATAATGTGAATTTCACCTTGTGCTGAATATTTTTGCATTGCTTTAAGCATTAAAACTAGCTGTGGGATACAATTATATTACTTAGGAAAAAAGTGTTTGACCCTTTGAAGTCTTTTAAGATTTGTTATGTGAATCTGGAGTACTATTCAATCTAGAGGTAATTATTTTCCATTACTGAGACAAGACCTTCTTGAATACTCTGACCAATATTTTGTGAATTATGAGTTATTCCATTCTGGCTGGTGGGAACAAGTAATGTTACTGGTCCCATGTGATTCTTGGATTACATTTAATGGCTTTTTCCTGCCTTGAAGTATTTTTTTTGACATATGTGTGTTAATCAGAGCTTTGTGGACTGCTGGAGTCTCTGCAGATTTCCAGGGTAACTTTGTGCAGCTTTCTCCTCTTCTGGCGGTGGCCTCTGACTTCCAGTTACTTAAGTGCGCCTGGACTATCAGCTCCATCTTCTCCACTTATGGAGTCTGCTGGTATTCATGTGACTTCATTCTCCTTGTGTTCTGACCTGAAAAAATCTCTGACGACAGTAACTAGGCAAGCATTGAGTTCGCCTCATTTGCTTCTCATTTCTCATTAGTCATTATTTTTTGTCACTTGATAGATGTATCTCAAAAACAATACATTGAATACTTCTGGATTTTTAAAGCGAGTTGTTTCAAATAGAAACATACATTTGATACTAGTTAATTCATCTTGGCTGGAAACAAATATTATCATATTTAGTATTTTATATGAATATATTGAGGTATAAATTTTACTCTAGATAATTTACCTATTAATACTATAAAAATTAGGGCCTAGGGAGATGGCTTAGTCAGCAAGTTGTTTACCACACATACCTGTGGATCTGAGTTGGATCTCCAACACCCATATTAAAAAGCCAAGCACAGTGACATCCTTGTAATCCCAATGTTAGGGAGTCTAAGACAGGAGGACTTGTCAGTCTATCCAGCCAAATCTATGAGCTCTAGGTTCAATAAGAAAGCCTGTCTCAAGAAATGAGGTGGAGAGCAACTGTTGAATTTATCTAATATTGACATCTGATCTACACACACAAACATACATACAAACAAATATGTACACACACAAATACATATGTACATACACACAAATGCATACAAAACAATATGTAAACACACAAACATATACACAAGTATATACACACAAGTACATATGTACACAAAAATATGCACACATACAAATACATTCAAGCAAATAAATAAACACACACTAAGTGTACAAATGAGGACTAGGATTGTAGCTTACTGATAGACCACTTGCCTTTTGTGTTTGAGGCAAAGGTTCAATTCCTCGCATAATCCAAAACAAATCTGCAAAACTAAAGAGTTTCTAGCATATTCACAGAGTTTTGCAGTCATTGCCATAATCAAATTTAGAATATTCTTATTGCTCCCAGAAATAAATTCTCTATCTATTTAAGAAACATTACTTATTACCTATTTTTTCAGTCCCAAGCAACTATGTGACTGTATGTTTGCATGATTGTGTGACTGCATGCATGCTTGTATGTGTGTGTGACTGTGTTTGGGGTTTTGGCATTTCAGGGTGATCTTTAAATTAATATATAACCAAAGATGACTTTGAACTTGTGCTTTTTCTGTCTATACCTCTTCAGTGCTGGGAAGATGAACCATCATCACATCCAGTTTATATGCCTCTAGATATTGAATCCAGGTCTTCATGCATGCTAGGCAATTGCTCTACCAACTGAGATACATCCAAGCTCCAGACAATTATTAATTTACTTTCTGTTTTTATATATGTGTCTATATTGGTCATATCATATAATTGAGCTCATAAAATACATAGTTTTTATGACTGATATTTTTCACATAACAGTTTTTGAAGATCCATCTGCATTATAGCATCTATTAGTGATTCATTATTGTTGTACTGCAAAGCAATGTTTGATTGAATGGTTATACAACACTATTTGTTCATTTGTCAGTTGATGAATATTATGCTGTTTCCATTTTGGGGGCATTATCAGTAATGCTGCTACGAATATCTATGTATTTTTTTGTGCAGCCAAACATCATCATTTCTCTTGAATATATACCTAGGAATGTAATTATTGGCTTATATGGTAACTCTGTCTTAATCTTTGAAATTACGTTATTCAAATTTAATGCACATAATTATAAGAAAAGCACTATCATCTCTATTTCTCCCATAATTTGTCTAGGGTAAGTAATTTGTTCTAAGGCACACTATCAAAAACTAATAGTATTTAAAACTACATTTTCTTGAGCAATAGTCACTGTAATAAACTATTGTTGAGATGAAAGATAGGTACAATTTCATTAAAAACAATTTGGCAATATATGTACAAAATGTTAAATGTGCATACTTATGAGCCAGTATTTTCATAACTAGAAAATTGTCTAACACAAATATTATGACTTCTACCAAAGTACATGTATTACAATGTTCCACATAGATTCATTATAAGAAAACCATTTCTGGTATGTGAATGATCAGCAGTAAGGGATTTTACATCAATATGATGAAATACTAGGCAGTCACTAAAAATACTATAATCACTCAACATGGTAGCATATGATTATAATCCCAGCTCTCTGAAGAGATCTCAAAACAACAAAATAAAGAATGAAAGAGATGCACGTCAATAGAGGAAATGTACGATAAATAATAGGAAAAAAGAGATCCTAATCTTAGAGAAAATCGCCGGGCGGTGGTGGTGGACGCCTTTAATCCCAGCACTTGGGAGGCAGAGGCAGGCGGATCTTTGTGAGTTCGAGACCAGCCTGGTCTACAAGAGCTAGTTCCAGCGCAGGCTCCAAAGCCACAGAGAAACTCTGTCTCGAAAAAAAAAAATCTTAGAGAAAATCATCTATGAACATACATGTATAAGAATTATTTAAAGCAAGAAAAATAATACTTGTATTTGAAAAAATAGTTGAGTGCTTTCTGGCTTTATACTTCTTTGTGTTCCCTTAGCCATTTGGTATGTTCTTGTATGGCAGCTAAAAATTACTTTAAAATACCGGGTATTCGGACTACAAATCTAGCATATTTCCTCATCTATTATAATTATTTTCCATCTTTGTAAGTGCTACCAAGATCCAGCATACTTTTTTACAACTAACGAGCACTAAAAGTATTCTGAAATATAAAGAAGTGTTCCCTTTAAGAAAAGGCTAATTGGCACCACAAAGCAGGTTATAAAAAAGGTTGAGAAATTCGTCTTAGAAAAGAAACTCATTCAATTGTAATACAAAATTGATAAGAGAGGGATTAGAATAAGTTAGAAGTGAGAAGTCTCGTTGCCAGAGCAACCTCTTCCTTATTGGAAGAAATGCCTCACCACAGAGGAGCTGCCAATGTAGGCCCTGCAACTTCCATTTTCTTTGTTTACATTCAGCTTTGATGATCAGGCAAAGTGCAAGAAAGCCAGAAGCAGTTCTGAGAATCAGTTCAGTTTCAAAACTGCAGAAATGGGCTTGCTGTTTCCTTGAAGATGGAGACAGGGTACAGGAGACCAGCAGGCAACAATATGGAGAAGAGGGAGCTTCTGGTAAGTACGGCACAATGAAGGAAGGAGATAGCCAAAGTCCAAATCTCAAACTTCATGAGGATAGAGATTTTTAAGTATTATTTACACTAGCTGGAGAGTCAATATGGAATCTTGGTATCAGGCATAGTGGTAGTATTTGCATAGTAGTTATAATCATAGAAATATGAGTAGATATTTCTGAATTCAAGGGGTTTCATCTGTTTTAAAGAACAGTGAAGTCCAGAGCTAAAGAAGCATGCATGTTCTAGTTCCTCTGTAAACCCAGAGGGAGGGAAATTATGCAGGATCTAGGGTTGTGAGCTGGTAGAATAGGAATGGTGTTCAAACCAGAAAGTTCCATAAGACTTCCATGAGAGTAGGGGTCCTCTCTTACTGCTACATATCTACTATGTATTCCTGACACAGTGTTCTGCCCCACCCCCATAGGCTCATATATTTATTTGAATATTTGGTCTTCACTGTACTATTTGGGGGAAGTGTGGAAACTTTAGGAAGTGGGTCTTTGCTAGAGGAAGTGCATCACTGGGTATGAGTCTTGGGGTTTTATCATCTCATCCAGTTTCTTATCTACTTTTTGCTTTCTGGCCTCCTGGGGTGAGGAACTTTGGATGACTATCAAGGCCACCTAATATCCCTGTTATTAAGTAACTTTTCATCCTTCTGGGGTCTTTGATAGAGTTGAAGACTAAATAGTTATAGTTTTCTTTAGTTATGATAAAAGGTAAATTAGGTACAAAACTTTGGACTCACAAAGATAAGATAGATAATAGAGTATTTTCTCTAATTTTGCCAAATACAAATAGATTGAATATTTTAACTATAACTCTTACTTGGTAACTGTTTTTATTGTATATAACCTTACTATGCTAAAGTTAAAACCTACTTTTTAATTAGACAAAAAGTGTGGAAATGCTATGGAATAATCCTGTTGTACATTATAAAGATTTGTTACTCAAATTGACTTAATAAAATGCTGATTGGCCAGTAGCCAGGCAGGAAGTATAGGCAGGGTGACCAAACTAAGGATGATGGAAAGGAGAAGGGTCGAGTCAGGAGTCACCAGCTAGGTGCAGAGGGAGCAAATGATGAACTGCCTTGTTAATAAAAGTACTACCACATAGCAGGGCATAAATACAGAACATATATTAACTTAAAATGTAAGTGCTAGTTAGTAATAAGCCTGAGCTACTTGCTTAGCTTTTATAAGTAATATTAAGCCTCTCTGTCAGTTATTTGGGACTGGGTGGTTGGGACAGGAAATTTCCCAAGGCAAAACTAATCCTTCTTCCCTTAAATTGCTTCTTGTAAGAAATGTGGTCAAAGAAATGACAATTAACTAATCCAAATAGTAATTTACTGCATAAATATGTGCTAACTGGATTGAAGGCCAGCTCTTCAGACTAGGAAGTATCTCAAACACACCATACCGTGCCCCCAGTACAGTAGGTGGATTCTGAACTTCAGCCATGAGTGGGAAGAAGCTCTTAACATGTGTGTTCTCAGACATGGCAGGAGTTGGATGAGGCTGTGAACTTGAAGGCTAGAGAACTTCAGCTTCATCACATGGGCCAGTGTCTAGCATACAGCATTGGCAGCTGCAAAGTCTGTTTTCTTTTCTTTTATCATTTGTTGAGACACATTCTCTGGCTAGTCTAGAACCTCCGTGTAGATCAGGATGGCCTCAAGCTCACAGAGATTTGCCTGCCTCTACCTCCCAAGTGCTGGGATTAAAGACGTCACCATGCCGGGCACCAAAATCTCTTCTAATCAGATCTCAGTTTAACGTATTACCTCCTTTTAAAGGAGTAATGGAGACTGAATTGAAGCCCTAATTTGTACTAGGCAAAGACTCTAGCTCATTTTATATTGTAGCTAAAATGGCCCTCAGTGCTGATCATGACATTCTCTTTTGCATTTCTGCTTTGCTTTCTTAACTATCTGAAATCCCCTCTTGTTTTGTCTAGGACTCAGTGTGTGTGTGTTACCACTAGGCTAACAAGATTCATGAATACAGGGACTTTGTCTTATTCATTGCTATATTTTTGGCACCAAAACCAAGTACTTACTACATGTAGGTGCTCAGTGGGTATCTGCTAAATATAAGCTGGAGAAATCAGTCAAATATAAGAACCTTATTTTACTTTTTTTCAGAAGAGATAATGATGTTGTTTTGCAAAGTCTGGTAAGTATACTTGATCTTTAGTCTCAGCACGTAAAAATTATCTTTACTATATAGAACAGAAATAAGCCTCTTTACTCTACAGGGAGTAGTATATCTTCCTTCCAAGGCTTTTTGCTATACAAACACACCGTTGAAAGGAAAGTCCACAAAGTTCTGTTCCCAAAGTTGTGCAGACACCATGAAGAGTGACTATCTGACAGTTCTGACAGTCACTCAGGCTTGTGAATCACACATCTCAGAAGACATGGCTATATAGACAGAGCTACCTTTGCCCACTGAAGCTTGTTAGGTGCAAGCTAAAGTTTTACCTAACTGTCTTATAAATTTTGGCTTGGCCCTTTTCTTGAAGCCATTGTGTCCAAGGTCATGCTATGCCCATTGCACTGAAAACCGGCCCAAGGATACCATGAGTTCTCAGTGAAAAGTCTTCTTGAAGTTAAAAAGTACCTAGAAAAAGAGCACATAATGAGGTCATTGCTTAAGCACTTATTAAGCAAGCACCTATTAACTAATATATATTGAGTATCCGATGTCCCAGCACTGTATTAGGTAGTGGCAGAATTAAGATTTAGTCATCCAACAAACATTTTTTGGCATAGCAATTATATGCCAGATATAAATAATAGCCAACTTTTTTGCTTTTGTTTTTTTTGCAAATGGGTCCCATTACATAGTTCAGCCTGGCCTGGAGCTCATAATTCTCTTATTTGGCCCCCTGAGTGCAAGGATTATAAATGTGCACTGATATGCTTACCCATGCAGCAAACTTTTAAAAATGATAATTTGCCTCAAGGAGATTAATAAAGAAGATGTCTGTATAAAAAATAGTTGTGTGCTAGTATGATAAATGCTGTATCTGAAATAATCAGACATGACTGACACTGAAAAGAAAGTGAGCAAATCTGCTCAAAAGAGTATAAGTGAAGACAGCACAGAGCCAGGAAGTTTGAACACAGATATTACTGTGATCTTCATTAAATGGCTGAGAAGTGATAGCTTTGAAGCTGATGTGGGAGTTTTCCACATATGCAGGAGAGTCCAGTCAAAAGTAAGAGCATGGACAAATCATGTAAATCCGTAATCAAATGGTGTGGTTGGTAAAATTCAAGTCTTATGGAGTGCTCAATAGGAAAATAAACATGAAAATGTGACGTTTGAAGGTAGATCTTACTGGGCCTTACTGATTACACTGAGAAAGCATGAATTGCAAAGCTAGAGAATTAGAAAGAAATGAATGAAGTTGTATATGGAAAGTAGACCACGTGAAAGGCATGTGAAAATAAACAAAGCAGTGAAGATATGTTCAGAGGACTGTGAAATGCTTGATTTGGCCAGAATGTTGTATACGGATGCCGGATGCTGATGAAATAATGATTGTTAGGCTAGGCTTGGTGTGGGACATTCCTGTTCTCTCAGAACTTGGGAGCCTAAAGCAGGAATGTCACAAGTACAAAGCAAGCTTGGGCTACATAGTACATTCATGGCCAGTCTGAGCTATAGACCCTGTCTTAAAGAAACCAAGAGCTGCCGGGTAGTAGTGGTGCATGCCTTTAATACCAGCACTTGGAAGGTGGAGGCAGGTGGATTTCTGTGAGTTTGAGGCCAGCCTGCTCTACAGAGCGAGTTCTAGGAAAGCTAGAGCTGTTACACAGAGAAATCCTGTCTCAAAATTCCCAAAACAAATAAACCAGAAAGAGTTGAGGATATAGTTTAAAGACAGAGTACAAGCTCTCAACATGCCCTTGTTCCCAAGTTTAACTTCCAACACATACACATACAGAGAGAGAGGGAAGGGAGAGAGACAGAGACAGAAATATGGAGACAGAGATAGAGCAAAAAAGTAAATGGTAAGAAGGCAGTGTATAAATTTAACAACATGAATTGAAACAATCCTGCTAGCATTTGAATCTTATTTCTCCTACATAGTTGCTGTTTGGTATTAGAAATATTTGAGAGTTCCTTTGCTTCAAATTTGTGATATGTAAAATGATGATGATTGCAGCCACCTCCCCCACCAAACATTTGTTTTGAGGATAAAACTATTTATCATATTGAGATCAATTAAAATGTTCTTAGAATCATCAAATATAACATAAGTGTTAACAACTATAATCATTTTGCACCATGGATTATTTTGGGGGAGTGAGCTTTTTACTGGAAACTGGGAGATTTCTCGTGGACTTTGAAAACAGGGTGTGTTACAAGGAGGGCCCCTTTGTTCTTTCTGGCCACCCGAAATAACCACACAGAAACTGTACTCCTTAAAACACTGTGTGGCCATTAGCTCTAACTTCTTATTGGCTAACTCTTACATATTAGTTTAACCCATTTCTATCAATCTGTGTATCACCACAAGGTCGTGGTCTACCAGAAAAGTTTCAACACATCTACCTACAGCCACAGATCTATGGCATCTCCCTGACTCCGCTTTCTTCTTCCCAGAATTCAGTTCTGTCTTTTCTGCCTACCTAAGTTCTGCGCTATCAGGCCCAAAGCAGTTTCTTTAATCATTAACCAATGAAAGCAACACATGAACAGAAGAACCTCCTATACCATTTCCTATTTTCTGTTTAAACAAAAAGGAAGGCTTTAACTTTAACATAGTAAAATTACATATAACAAAACAGGTATTAAGCAAGGATTACAGTTATAATATTTATGTCTATTTCATCTTTTATCATAACTAAGGAAAGTTATATTATTGCTATTTATTCTTCAACTCCATCAATGACTCCAGAAGGCTATATTACCTAAGTAAACAGGAATTACATTGTAAGCAATTTCCAAAGCTCTAGAATTGACAGAGACATCTCGCTGCCTGGGCAGTAACCCAAAGTTCTTCTGTACCATTGGGGCATCCATCTTCAGCCTACAGGCCTATAGTATCCAACAGACTTTTCCATGAAGCAGAAAATTTCAAAGACAGTTCAGTCACTTTCTTCTATGTCCTGCAGAACATAGACTCTTTCATGAAGCAGGAACCCAAAGGACCATCTCACCTTTGGCAAGTTCAGCAGTCATCTCTCTGTAGGTACTGCATGTCCAGTGAAGGAGTCCAGGCAAGAGCAGTGTCTTGCCCAGATGGCTAAGGAGCTTCTTCGATGCCCATCTTCCTCTTGAAGCAGCTGGTGCCTCCAGGAGCAGAGCATCTCACTGTCATGAAAAGTCCTAAGTTATTAAAACATTTAAATGCCATATTCTGAAGGTCTCTAAGAGACTTGAAGAATACCTATCTAACTGAAATATATCTCTATACATCTAGAAAATCTAACTAACATGACTACAAGCTTGACTGTTAAAGATGACTATTAACCTATATTTCTTAATTATACATTACATTTTTAAATGAACTACACAATCTAAATATCTTAATCAAGATCAGAAATACATATACATATAACAAAATTGACTTTAAATTGTATCAATAAAGCAAGATCCATACCAATGCAAATTATTCGTCTCTATATCATATCGCCCTTTAAATGTAAAAGAACATTTATAAACAATATTTGGGAATATGGGCACAGTTTTTCTCTCCAAACTGCTTCCTGCTGTATGGGGGCACTGTTAATCAAGTATTTCATGGTGTATCAAGGTTCATCTCAGTCAGCAGTTGTGCAAAGTAACTTTTTTTGAGGGTGTTCACGGCAATCTTGAAGGAGGTCTTGGTCCATGAAACCATAATCACCTGGAGGCAATCCACAGGTTCTCATCTTCTGTGAAAACAAAAGAAGAACCTCTTTTCCCAAGCAACATGTCCTTAAACCCAAATTCTGAAATCAAGATACCTTTATAATATACATGCTGGTTTAGCTTATCAGCCCATACAGTGAAATGTCTCTCTGTACTTAGCTCCTTCACAGTCAAAAAATTCAAAGAAAACACAATAATATACAGAATCCAGACTCTCTGTGAATTTTCCATTTTTCTATAGCTTATTTTTCATTACTCCTTTTAATCTATCATTATCTGTACTCTGTCTCTTTAAAGATTTTACTTTTTTAAAGCATTAACTTTATTTTATGAATCTCTATACTCTTTATCTTTTCTCTCTCAAGCCTACATACATTTATCCAACACTGTGACCCATTTAGAGGTCATTTATGTCTGAATCTGTCCTATTGTGAATCTGTAATTGTTTACTGTCCAGGAGCACTTCTTAAATGCTAAGCACTTCTTAAAAACTTAAACTGTGTCATTAATAAGGGTAATACAGTAATGTCTGTTTGCCTGCCCAGTCTAAAACTTAAGCTGCGCTGATGTTATGGTAAATATGGTAGTTACTACCGGCACTCAGCACAGTCTAGCATGGTGGAGCCCATTGTGCCTCTGAGCCATGTACAGTGTCCCAGTTCCAAGCACACAGCCAGTCCAAGTTGCCATCAAGCAAGCCACATGCAGCACGATGCTAACAATCCCTATCCAAGTGCTTGGTCTCCTGAAAGAGCCAGAGGCTTCACTGGCAGCATAGCCCAGAAATCCGGCGTTTCAAAACCGCCTCAACTTTTTTACTGCTTCGGCTGACTCAGAAAAATCTATCTAGGAGCTGTGGCAAGCAGCCAGCAAACACAAGAAGCTGTGTTAAACTCTTTTGTTTTTAGGATTCCTTTTTAAGCCCTCTTAGGTTTTACATGGCGTTAGTTGGCCACATTGGGCCACCAAATGTTACAAGGAGAGAGGTGTCCTTTGTTTATCCCGGCCACCTGACTAGCTTACTCCTAAAATAACCACACAGAAACTGTATTACTTAAAATACTGCTTAGCCCATTAGCTCTAGTTTCTTATTGGCTAATTCTTACATCTTGGTTGAACCCATTTCTATTAATACGTGTATTGCCACGTAACTGTGGCTTACTGGCAAGATTCTAACCAGCAGAAGATCCATGGAGTCTCTCACTCTGCCCTTCTTACCAGCATTCAGTTCTGTCTTCTCTGTCTACCTAAGTTCTGCCCTACCAGACACAAGCTTCTTTATTCATTAACTAATGAAAGCAATACATAAAGAGAAGAACCTCCTACACCAAGGGGGTATACACAAAGAGTTATTTTTGGAAACTACTCAGGGTTACAAGTGTAATGGGGAAATCTGGGGTTCCCACTTGTGGATTCTTCATCTTTTGTTTATTTATTTGCGACAGGGTTTCTCTATGTAACAGCTCTGGCTGTCCTGGAACTTTCTCTGTAGACCTGGCTGGCCTTGAACTCACAGAGATCTGCCTGCCTCTGCCTCCCAAGTACTGGGATTAAATACATGCACCACCACTGCCCAGCTAATCTTTTGTTGTTTTTTTAAATTTTTTTAAAATTATTTTTCATTTATTTTACATACCAGCCACAGTTTTCCTTCCTTCCTCTCTTCCCATTCCTTCCCCCACACCTTCCATCTATCCCCCCATCCACTCTTCCTCTGTTCAGAAAGGAGCAGGTCTCCCATGGGAGTCAACAAAACATGGCATATCACATCGAGGCAGGACCAAGCTCCTTCCCCTGCATCAAAGTAGGGAGAGGCATTCCAACACAGGGAATAGGTTCCAAAAAGCCAGCTCCTTGTCAGGGCCCCCCAGCAGATCAAGTCACATAACTGTCACCCACATTCAGAGGGTCTAGTTTAGTCCCATACAGGTTCCCCAGCTGTCAGTTCAGAGTCTGTGAGCTCCCACTAGCTCTGGTCAGCTGTCTCTGTGGTTTTCCCCATCATGCTCTTGACCACCCCTTGCTCATATGATTCCTCTTCAAATGAACTCCAAGAACTCAGCCCATTGCCTGGCTATAGATCTCTATATCTGCTTCCTTCAGTTACTTGATGAAGGTTCAATGACGACAATTAGGGGAGTCACTAATACGATTGTACAGGAAGGCCAGTTCAGGCACCTTCTCCACTATTACTAAGAGTCTTAGTTGGGGTCATATTTGTGGATTCTTAGGAATCTCCCTAGCACCATGTTTCTCCCTAACTCCATAATGGCTCTGTCTATCAAGATATCTCTTCCATTGCTCTCCCTCTCTGTCCCTCCCCTAACTCGGCCATCTCAAATCCATGAACTGGCTTTTTGGAGTCCATTCTCTATTGTGGGATAACTCAGCCTTGATAGAGTGGGGAGGTACCTGGTCTTGCCTCAACATAGTATGTCAGACTTTGTTTTCTTCTCAAGTGAAGCTTTAATCCCTCTGAGGTGTGGATGAGGGGTGGGATGAGGATAGATATAAGATGATGGGAGAAGGGAAGGAAGGGGGAACTGGGGTTGGTATATAAAATGAAAAAAAGGTTAAATAAATAAAGCCAGCTCATGCTACAGGGATAGATACTGATCCCACTTCTAGGAGTCCCACAAACAAACCAAGCTACACAACTGTCACCGGCATGCAGAGGGCCTAGGCCAGTCCCATGTAGGCTCCCTAGCTGTTGGTCCAGAGTTTGCAAGCTCCAGCTAATCTTTTAAACAACATAATTAAAAATCAGACTCAGGAGGAAATGAGTATCATTATATTGGAGAGTAAAAGGAAATAAAAAAGGGCAGGCAAGATGTAAACTTTGGGAGCTGCCTGGAGGAGGGAGATGAAGAAGAGAAAGAAAAATCATGACCTTTGAGCCAGCGTGCTGAGCAATGGAAGTTGGCAAAGAGTTGGAAAAAGTGGGCTGGTGGAGGGCATCTTCTTACAAATACTCAGAAAGCCCAGGGTGTCCAGGAAAGCATGCTTAGGCTTTTGGATGATTTCAGAGAGAGGGGCAAGAGGGAGAGGGAGGGAGGGGATAAAGGGAGAAAAGGAAAAGCTACACTTTTTAAGTTAGAATGCAGAAAAGTAGGCGGGCTTGGCAGTGGTACATGGTAGAAACTGCAGGCAAATCCATTTGGGAGAGGGGCTTCTGAAGAATATGAGTACATTAAATTATTCCTTCCAGTGAATCAGCTTTCCTTCAGGTGAATCAGCTTTCCCGAGGAGCAGTCTACTAGCCAGGTGACTGACAGGCCTAGCAGGATTAACTTTTCAGGAAGGACAATAGTATGTAATGTTCTAATATTTGGGAGTAGATCAGAATGTCCTGTCTCTTCTTAGGGTCAGAGATAGGGCTCATATTCCATTCTTTTGCACAGAAGGAAGTAGCTTTTCCTTAATTAGCCAAAACAAAGCCCCAGTACCTCCACCTTCCTTTTTGTGTGGTATTTTCAGTCTTAAGAAAAGGTAAAGATGCTATTTCCCTTTCTACTCTTACCTGGAAACTGGAAGGTGCAAAGTTGATTATGAGGAAGGAGTCTATTCTTGATGGCCTCTGAACTAGTTAATCCCTATCTTGTTACTCTCCCATCTCAAAAGCTGAGACCCTAAAAATCCTTTAGGAGATGGGCTGAAATTGGGGCATAGAAGTAAGGTCTTCCCCAGTAATACCACTTTCAGGTATATATCCAAAGGATGCTCAATCGTGCCACAAGGACATGTGCTCAATTATGTTCATAGCAGCTTTGTTTGTCATAGCCAGAAGCTGGAAACAACCTAAATGCCCTTAGACCGAAGAATTGATAAGGAAAATGTGGTACATTTACACAATGGAGTACTACACAGCAGAAAAAAATAATGACATCATGAATTTTGCAGGAAAATGGAAGGAGCTAGAAAACATTATTTTGAGTGAGGTAACCCAGACCCAGAAAGACAATTATCACATGTACTCACTCATAGGTGGTTTTTAAACATAAAGCAAAGAAAGCAAGCCCACAAATCACAATCCCAGAGAACTTAGACAAAAATGAGGACACTAAGAGAGACATACATAGATCTAATTTATATGGGAAGTAGAAAGTAGAAAAAGACAGGATCTCTTGAGTAAATTGGGAGCATGGGGACCTTGAGGGGTTGAAGGGGGAGGGGAGAGGCAGGGAAGGGAGCAGAGAAAAATGTAGAGCTCAATAGAAATCAATAAAAATATTTATGTGAAAAAAAAAGAAACCACACTCTGATCCCTGTCCAGGAGAATTTGGTGAAAATAAAAAGATAACTTCAAAATCACACTGAGAAAAAAAAAAAGAAATAGGGTCTTCCCTCTTGCTGACTTCCTGGAATTGGAAGACAATCAAGTGACACAGATAGATGGTGTTTGATGGATATAGACCATCTGAGTGTAGATCAACTGTAAATAAGAGGAGATGAAAGTTAGACAGCAGTTGAGCATACAAGGAACAGAGCTGAATAGTCTCACTACTAAGATTGTAAAACATTTAACCCATCTCCAACATGAAGACCCAGAGTTTGTATTCTGAAGCCTTCTACCAAAGGTATGGCTGTCTGCACTGAAGTTTCAAACAGACACACCCTTACAAGTCACTTCCAGGCAGCTGTATAAAATAGATAACAAGAAATCAAATAAAAAACCACTATCCCTAAAGCCTTTGGCGCTTTTGTCCTCTGGGAAGGATAAAGCAGCCAAAGGAACCAAGGATATTTCTGGTTTGTGGCCAAGGGCAAGAATTGAGGTCCCTGTCCCTAACACCATTTGACTAGTTTCTATCTCTTATTCTCATCACAAATGTTAAAGTGGTGTTTCCGCAAAATTGGCAATAAAGGAGGATGATCACCACTGGAAAGAAACCACAGGAATGGTGACCTAGTAGGCAAATGCTCCAGAAATTCAGGAAGAAGATGATAAGGGCTTATGTGAATATAATGACCACAAGGCAGCGAAAAGTAACATTCGAAGAAGAACTCGGAGGCAAATTGACAGAACTTTGGAAGAGCTGGATAAGAGGAGTAAAGGAGAGCAAGGCTGACGTGCACTCAGGAGTCCCAGGTTGGCTCTCTGAACATGCTATGCCAATGCTTTCTAATTTTTGTCTTCTTCCTGATCCTGGGGACAGTGACTACCCCACTCTGTTATATTCCTTTGCTTTCCTTAAAGAGCTGGCCTCCTCCAGCCTCAGGCCCCTCAGCACCAAAGAGGAGTTAAGAAAACAGCATCTGAAATATAAGGGTACTTTTTATAAAGTAAAGCTGACCTATAGAATCTTTACATTTTAAAAAAAATGTAGTATTTGTGTGTATGTGTGTGTGTGCCTCGGCACCTTTATAGAAGCTAATAGTCAACTTGTGAGAGTCAGTTCTTTTCTTCCACTGTGTGGGTCATGAGGATGGAACTCATTTTTCTAGCTTGGATGCAAGTGTCGTTATGCCTGATAAGTCTCAACAGCTCTCTGACCCACAGACTCTTATTCAACTTCTGTTCACCAATTCTGCTATAATTTGAATCTTTTGGGGGAGAAAAGAAGTATTAAGACACAGTCTTGATATGTAGCTGAGGCTGCCTGGATATACAACCCAGGCTTGCCTAAAACTCACAATCTTCTTGCCTTAGCTTCCCAAATGCGGGATTATGGATGTGTGACACCGTGACTAGCCATGTTTTGGATCTTAAATGACTCCAAAAGGCCTGTGTGCTGTACAGGATTGCTGTTGGGGAGTACTAGAAAACATCAAAAGATGACAACAAATTTTTTTTTCCAAAAGGAGGCTGAAGATGCACCTCAGTGATAGAACACTTGCTTATCATGCATGAAGTCTTGGATTCTGTCTCCAGAACTGCCCCACCCCCAACACACAGACAAAAGACAGGCTGGGCTAGAGATACTTAAATCATTGGGAGTCTGACCTTGAAAGGGATTGTGGGACTTCCCAGGACTTTTCTTACCTATTGCTTTTTGGCTGTGAGGTTGGTAGTTTTGATAAGACATGTTTCCAGCTCTGATGTACGACTTAGCATAAGGCCCCAGAGCAACAGCTCCAACTGTTATAGACCGCAATAACTAAAACCAAGGTCCAAACAAGCCCTTTCTCTTTATAAGTTGATTATCTGGAATATTTGGGATGATATAATAGTTAGCTGACAGGTACAACTGGCAAAAACCTAACAAAATGAATGCAAACGAAAATCATTAAGGAAAAGATGGCAACAATCTCAATGGTGGCAAACAAACAAGGAAGAGTCAAATTCCAAATTCAAGTTTTCCAAGTTGGTAGCCAGGTAAGCACACTTCAGGTTCTGAAGGTATCTCTGTGAGGCTTCAAACTCTGTGTCCACCCCAGAAACAGCACTGATAGAAAATAACAAGTCAGCAAAACCCTAGAAGTTATCAGTCATGAAATCTGGTCAGTTTAGGAAGTAGTCAAACAGAGCACGGGATAAGAGATAGAGGTTAAGGGTAGATTATTTGGGGCTGTGTCCAGAAAATATCCTTGAGAGAAGTGTTAATATTTTACTGCAAGATCTCAGTCAAAACAGGGAGGGCTGTGGGGAACTCCCATATTCTGGATATTCCCTATTTTTCTACTTCGTATGGGATCTGTGGCTTCTGTTTCCACTGAGGGCCATGCAGAGACCTGTAGTCTTGGCCACCACCTGGGGCCATGTTGCTATCCAAGAGTCACACAGTTGTGGAGGCAATACCAATTTGGGTGACCTGCACTGCCACCTGGGATCATTGCAACATCCTGGTCCAGGCAGCTGCCCAGTACCATTACTGGGTCTGTGGTCCTACCACAGCCAGGGTCTGTGTTGATGTCCCTTGCCCATGTTGCCATCAAAGGCCACATGGAGACACAGGGTCTAGGGGCACAACCTGTGACTGTGTTGGTGTCAGAGGGTTGTGCCACCCTGGGGCCAAACCAATTTGAATGGCAAGTGCTGTCACCTGGGGACATGGTATTGTCCAGATCAGAGCTGCTGCCAAGGGCCATGTTTGAGTCCATGGTCCTGTTACAGCCAGGGTCTGGGTTGATGTCCGTAGCTCCTGAGATCATAGAAGGATGTGTCAGTGCTGGGACTCTGGGAGGCCATGCCACCTGGAGCTAAGTTGGTGTCTGAGGGTCATGCTGCCTTGAGGCCATGCAAATCGAATGGCCTGTGTGCCACGTGGTAACATGATAGTATCTAGGACTGGGCTGCTGCCTAGGACCATCTCTGGGTCCTTGGTCCTACCACAGCTAGGGCCTATATTGATATTGATATCTATGGCCCATGTTGCTGCCAAAGAACATACAGATGCCTGGGTCTGGGTTGTAACCTGTGGTCATGAGAATGTCTGAGGTCCATGCTGCCACCAAGGTCATGCTGATCTGAGTGGTCTGTGCTGTGATCTGGGGTCATGGTGTCCTCTGGGTCAGGGCTGCTGCTGTGAGCCATGTCTGGGTCATGGCCCTTCTGTAGCCAGGGTCTGAGTTGATGACACCACCAAGATCTGTGCAGATAACAGGTCTGGTCAGCCACCTGAGACCACGTTAGTGTCTGAAGACCATGCCACTGCCAGGGCCATACTGATCTAGGTGACCTGTGCTGCCACTGGTGCCATGAGGATTTCCAGGCCTGAGTTGCTGCCAAGGGTCACATCTGGGTCCCTGGTCCCTCTGTGACTAGGGTCTGTGATGATGTCTAAACAACAACAACAACAACAAAAAACAAGGATTAAGGGTAGTGAAGTTCAGGGGTTCAGGTAAGAAATATGTGAATATAATTATAAATGGAACACAGGTAGGTGTGGTGGTGTACACCTGTGATTCCAACACTCAGAATGCTGAGGCACAAGGATGGTGAGTTCTAGGCTAAGTGGGATACATGTTGAGAGCCTGTCTTAAAAAATAAGTAGCAAAATAAAAATTTAAGAAGACAAAACTGTAGATCCTTATGATGTTGTAACTGTTTTGTGTCCCAACTGTGGTAATTCATAAACCCCCTCTGTGTGTGTGCATGTGTGCGTATGTGTTATGTGTGCGTGTGCATGTGCATGTGTGAAATCTAAGTCCTGTTGAGTAGAAGAAATGCAATATTTATCTTCCGATTCTGGCTTATATTATTTCATATGCCTTATTGCTCCAGCTAATGCTTCAAGTACTATATTAAATCAAACTGGAGAAAGTAGATCCCCTTATCTCATTCCTCATTTTAGAGAAATGTTTCCAGTCCCCTTCCCTTTATTACATTTGCCATACATTTACCGTATATTACATTTATTGTGTTCAGTGTGGGTTCTATTTCTAGTTTATTCAGAGTGTTTGTTGTGATGTTGAGCTTTGCCAAAGGTCAGTTTTGCATCCCTTGAGATGATCATGCGATTTCTACCCCTAGTTGCAGTTATGTATTGAGTTGTATTAAATTGATTTGCATATGTTGGATCATCCTTGCACCCCTGGAATGAAACTGTCTTCATCATGGTAAATGATTGCTCTTTCCTTTCTTCCTTCTTTCCTCCCTCCTTCCTTCCTTCATTCCCTTCTCTTTCTCCCTCCCTCTTTCTCTCTTTCTTTTGCTTTTTGAAAATCATTATAAACTTGTT
>JAQHUG010000094.1:5149288-5190096 GCA_028555095.1 Dicrostonyx torquatus | reverse complement strand
GGGGGAGGGTAGAGATGGAGGAAGGGTGGATATTGAAGAAGGGAATAAGATATCTACATTAACGGAGTCATTTTAGGTTTGGCTAGATGGAATAAATTAAAGAGCATTTTATTAGTTCTCCTTTAGAGGCCTGGTAGAATTCATCTGTTAAAACCTGGTATTTTCTTGTTTGGAGACTATTTATTACTATTTTAATATTGATGTTTACTATAGATCTGTTTGAGTTGTTTATGTCCTCTTGATTTGATTTTGATAGGTCATACATGTCTAGTAATTTAGCCGTATCTTTTTTTTTTCCATTCTTTTAGAATGTGTTCTCAAAGAATTCCCTACTGACCTTCTGGGTTTCATTAGAATCTGTGGTAATGTCGCATTTTTCATCTCTAAATTTACTTTTTTTGGCTAGTTAAGCTAAGAGTTTGTTGGTCCTGTTTATTTTATTTTTTCAAATCAAAAATAAAAACCCAATGTTTTGTCTCATTCTTTATGAAAGAATCCCCATCTAATAAATTCTGTCCTGATCTTTAAATCTTACTTCTACTACTTTTAGGTTTTGCCTGTGTTATTTATTCGAAAACTTGAAATATATCATTAAATCACACACTGTGACTGCTCTGAATTTTTAAATATAGAAGCAGTCATAAGTCTAAATTTTCCTCCTGGAGCTGCCTTTATTGAACTGTAAAAGCTCTGATTAGTTGTATTTCAATTTTCTCTTGATTCTCAGAATTTTAAAATTTCCTCCAATATTTTTTCAATGACTCAGAAATATGCCATTTATCCATCAAATGCTTATATTTTTCTATGATTTCTCTTGTTATTAGTCCGTGGTGTTATTCTGTTATGATCTGGAAATATAAAATAAATTATTTTTATTCTGTTGTATTCAAGGCTTGCTTCATGACCCAAAATATTATTCACTTAAAGAAAACTTCCACGAGCTGCTGAAAGTGATATGTACTCTGTATCTGATGGGTAGAATACTCTGTAGATGTCTGCTAAATCTGAGTAATGACAGAGTTTAACTTTGAAGTTTCTAGACCCCATGACTTATCTGTTGCTGAGAATGGGGTATTAAAGTAGCATACTGTTTTTTATATGAGGAAATGTTTGTCTATCTGAAATTTTATGTCCAGAGTGTTTACTTTCTGAAACTGGGGGCACCATAGTTCAATGCTTATGCATTTATAATTGTATATTTTTGATGTATTGTTCCCTTTATTAATATGCAGTGGCCTTTATCTTTTCAGACTAGTTTTCCTTGAAGTTGGCTCTATTTGATATAAAAATATTCATGCTTTCTTATTCTCAGTTTCTTTCTTCTTAATAAATAGACTACCAGCATTTTACTTTCTCTGTGTGTGGTTGTCACTGAGGTGTAATTCTTGGAGAAAACAGATAATCATGCTTTGTATTTTAATTCAGTAAGCAAGATTACAACTTGTAATTGGATAATTGTCTATATTTGAATTACTATTGACAGATGTTTGCTCATTTTGGTAATTTTATTCTTTTTTCTTAGTTAAGGATTATTGCTTGTTTGTTTGTTTTTCTCCCTAGTAGTAGTGACTTGATGGTTTACTAAATTGGAAATGATTGATATTCTTTTCTGATTCTACTTTGTTCATAATTCCTCTTATGAAATTTATTCTTTCCTGCTCTTTCATGACTTCAATTGCTTTATCTGTCTTGTTTAGGATTCTATTAAGTGTCTCCATCAATTCTGGTGTGGTGATTATAAATGTCTTCAGCTTGAGCTTTTTCTGAAGTGCCTTTATTTCTCAATCAATTGAAAAAGAATAGTTTGCTAGATACAACTATCTGGGCTAGCAGTTCCACACATCTTTGCCCTTGAGGGATTCTGTTGAGAGGTCTAATGTTCTTGTCGTTAAGTGAGTTGGCACTTTTCTCTTACAACTTTTAACATTTTTTTTGAATTTTGGGTATCTTGACTATACTATGTTACAGAGATGACTCTGGCAATGTTAATTTTGGTTTTTTTTTTTTTTTTTTTTTTTTGGTTTTTCGAGACAGGGTTTCTCTGTTGCTTTGGAGCCTGTCTTGGAACTAGCTCTTGTAGACCAGGCTGGTCTCGAACTCACAGAGATCCGCCTGCCTCTGCCTCCCGAGTGCTGGGATTAAAGGCGTACACCACCACCGCCTGGCTATTTGTGGTTTTAAATGTCTCTTATGGCTTGGATGTCCACTTATTTTCCCTAGATTTTATATTTTTCTGCTATAATTTTATTGAATATATTTTCTGTGCCTTTAGTTTTTTAACTCAGTTCCTTCTGTCCTACAGAACTTTTTAGGTTTGATCTCCTGATTATTTCTCAGATTTCATGGAAGTTGCAGTCATATTTTTCATTGACATCTGAGAGTTACAGTTCCGCTACTCGTTCTTCAATCCTTGGTATTCTTTCTTCTGCTTAGTTTAGTTTATTTGTAATAATTTCTTTGTGCTATTTTTCCATTTGCAACATCTCTACTTTTTCTCAAACTCTCATTCTTTGCCAGTTTTCTCATCCATGTTGATCACTTTCTAATCAAGTTTCTGAATTGATTCATCTATTTCATTTATCTTCATTATTGTGTCTATTTTGAAACCATCAATCCTTTTTACATGTAAATATTTGAATTCTTACTCAGCATTTTAACCATTTTAGTATCTTTGTTTTCTTTTTTAATTTATTAGATTTTTTAAAAAAATACCAACCCAAGTTCCCACTCTCCACCCTCCTCCCATTCCTTTCACACACCCTTCCACCCAACTCCCATCCAATCCTCAGAGATTGTAAGGCACATTGCCTTGTGGAAGGTCCAAGACCCTCCCTGCTATATCTAGGCTGAGCAAGGTATACATCCAAAGAGAATAGGTTCCCAAAAATCCAGTACATGCAGTGGAGATAAATTCTGGTGCCTTCAGTCTGCCCCAGCCATACAACTGTCAACTACATTCAGAGGGACTAGTTTGGTCCTTTGCTTGTTCCTTTCCAGTCCAAATGGAGTTGGTGAGATCCCATTAGCACAGGCAAACTGTTTCAGTGGGTGAACCCATCATGGTCTTGATCTCCTTGCTCATATTCTCATTCCTTCCACTCTTCAACTAGACTTTGTTGTCATGTTGCTTGGTTTACCATGTTTTGTGTGTTCAGTGTTTCAGTTTGTGTACCTGATAGGATGGTTATCTCTTCCATATATATTTTGATGTGTGTTATATTAGGCCTTTGCTGGAAGTGACAATCCCCAATACTATGCAAACAGGAGAAAATAAATTGATATAACAGCCATAACACCAAACCCAACTAGGTAGAGAAATATTCTAGGTAGAGAAAGAGTTGGCTAAAGTCAACTATTATATGACACGGATTAAAAAGAAAACTGGCACAAGTAATGTGGAGTAGGTCCTGAAGTGAAAGTTACTTGAGCTAAAATCAGAAATAATAATTGAATAAAATAAAGGAAGGGTGTGGAAAAAGGGAAACAATAAAGAAGAATAAAGATTAAATAGATTTTAAAAATTAAAAGGAAATGCACACATAAACAAAATAAAAAGGTCAAGAGATAAATAACTGATAAATAAAGAAAAACATATAAGTAAAGTTAGATACATATAAGAACAAAAATAAGAAATAAAACCCAGAGTTGGGGGGTAGCACAGTGGAGTACTGTTTAGCAAATATAGAGGCCTGAGTTCAATACACATTACCACAAAAAAGTCTTATAAGCTGCTTTGAAAAACTGAATAATAGTAAAAGTACAGCAAATGGGGGATAAACAAAATCCAAAAGCAAGGAAACAAAACTTAAAAATGACATAACAAAGCAACTTCTTTCTTATTTTTCTAATATTAAATCCTGCCAGGTAGATGTGATCACTGGTTAGCTGCAGTTGAAGATTACTCTATTATCTTGTATAAAACTGGCATGGAGCTGAGAGAGAACAAGTGTTACTGTCTTGGTATGGAAATGGGAAGGGGGAACAGTTATTCACTGCTGGTGGGAGTGAAAAGTAGTACAGCCTCTATGGAAATCAGTGCAGAGGATCCTCAAAAAGCTAGAAATAGATTTACCACATAGATCAAGATACACTACTCTCTAGAGATGCTTTCCCATCCGTGTTCATTGATGTTCTAGTTACAATACCTGGAATGTGGAAACAAAATAGATGTCCATTAACTGGCAAAAGGCAATGAGAACGTGGCATATCTACACAATGGAATATTATTCATCTGTTAAGAAATTTAAATTATAAGCCTGGCGGTGGTGACACATGCCTTTAATCCCAGCACTTGGGAGGCGGAGGCAGGTGAATCTCTGTGAATTCAAGTCCAGTCTGGTCTACAGAGTAAGTTCCAAGGCAGGCTCCAAAGCAACACAGAAAAAAACCCTGTCTCAAAAAACAAAAAGGAAAAAAAGACAGAAAGAAAAGAAAGGAAAGAAAAATAAATTATGAAACAGGCAGGGGAAAAGGATGTGGAAATAAGCATCCTGAGTGAGGTTACCCAGACAAAAAGACGGACATCACTTAGTTTCTCCCACATGTGGATGTCAGCTTTGCATCTTTCGGTATGTATATTTCATTTGGAATACTTAGAGAGGTTATGAAACTAGTAAGGGGAGCGAGGGGGAATCTTTCAATGGAGGGGAGATAGAATACAGTGTAATAGAGGGGAAATGGGGGATAATGGAACAAAAATGATTAAATGAGTTGGAAAATGAGAGGGTAAGATAAGGGTCAGAGTACAGGGAGGAATAACTAACACTAAATGCATTTTGATAAAGCCATATGGAACCTACTACTACAGAATCAGAGAGAGAGGGAGGGAGGGAGTGAGGGAGGGAGAGAGAGAGAGAGAGAGAGAGAGAGAGAGAGAGAGAGAGAGAGAGAGAGAGAGAAAGGAAATATGAGTGTGTAAATGGACTTACCCAATAATGCAAAGCCAATGCCCCTTCTAAACTTCACAGGGTTGCAAATAACCAGTCCAGTTTCTGGAATTACCGCTATTGACTAGTGAGGACCTATAGACATCCAAATATTGCAGGGTATTGCCAATGTTCTTGGTTGTCCTCCAGAGCTTGATGGTAAAATACTATTGTTGAAGAAACCATATGAAACATAAACATTACATGGAAGATTCATCCCTCCTGGCTAGCTTTCATGTGTGGGGAAATTGCTATTTCATGCTACAGGAAGAGAACCATAATTAACAATCTTATTGTGAACAGTAAGATTGAACAGCTGTAAACCTTGACAGGTACAATAATGACTGTCCCAGTGAGATATGCCCATTGTTGGCAATAGCTGCATGAATTTTTATTGGAGCAACCACTTTCTGTTTCTATTTAAGGTTTGTTCCATGAAATGGAACCCACACCTGACACCATTATTAGGGTCCAGAATCTGTGGTTAGATAGGTCGTAGGCCCTAACGGAGAGTCTAGTACTATTATTCTGCTAAATGGGAATGATATTAAGCCAATTCCTAATGGCTTACCATTATATCCATAGATGAGTGCATCTTTCAAACCTTATCAGAGAAGCTTCTTCTTTTAGTAGATGGCAATTGTCTTAGTTACTGTTCTATTGCCATGACCAAAGCAACTTATAAAAGAGAATGTCTAACTGGGCTTGCGGTTTCAGAGGGTTAGAGTCTATGATGGTAGACCAAAGGCGTGGCAGCAGAAACAGCTAAGAGCTCACATCTTGATCTATAAGGAGGCGCAGAGAGCACAGTGGGAATATGGGTCTTTTGATACCTCAAAGCCTGTCCCCAGTGGCACACTTCCTCCCACAAGGCCATATCTCCTAATTATTCCCAAAGAGTTCCATCATTTGAGGATCATGTATCCAAATAAACGAGCCTATAGGAGCCATTCTCTTTCAAACTATCACAGCAATTAGCATAGAGACAACTGGTTAAAGTGCAGAAAATTAGAGACTATGGAATGCTCAGCCCTAAATGAGACACCCATATCACACCTCTCTCCCCAAGTCTTAGAGATCTATATGGAAGAGGAGGAAGAAATATTTTCAGAGTCAGTAGTGATGGATGACTATCAGAAAATAGAGTTCTCCGAATACAACAGGACAATTGCACATACGAACTCATGGCAATTGTCACAACATACACATGCATAAGAGCTAAGAATGCTCAAGCCAGACAAAAACCTAGCAAGAAGCAGGGAAGTCCGACCACTAGCTGGGCGAACTATTGACAATTGATAGCTGCTGCAGGAATCAGTTTTCTTGGAGGGTGTGAATCCTGGTAGAGCCACCATGCTCTATGGAGGGCCCCACATCCAGGAGTATTTTGACAGCACAATCTAGACTCAATGACTTTTAAAAAAAGAGACAACGCTGGGTGATAGTGGCGCACTCTTAATCCCAGCACTTGAGAGGGAGAGGCAGGCAGATCTCTGTGAGTTCGAGGCCAGCCTGGTCTACAGAGCAAGTTCCAGGACAGCTAGTGCTATTATACAGAGAAACTCTGTCTTGAAAAAAATCAAAAAAGGAAGAAGGAGAAAAATAGAGACAATGTGAAGTTGGATGGGTAGAGGTGGTGGGTACGCATAGAAAGAGTTGGAGAACATTCTCAACATATTGTATGAAATTCTCAAAGAATAATAAAAAGTTACTATTTCAGTAGTGATACCAAACATTTTATGAGCTTCACTCCCTCAATTTCCAATGGTTTCTTCTTTCCATTGTGAGCTTTGCAGGGTTTGTGTCAGATTCTTACTCCAAAGACTTTCCGGTTTGAATACTTTGGGATGGCTAATGTATTTCCTGAGTATATTGGGATAAGGTGGGTTAGGTAGAGCACTGAGACACATTAACAGGATGACTGTCCCAATGCTATTTCTGTTTAGAATTAGGCATCCTGTGGAAGAGAGGAGGTGTGGGGAATACTCACTGAACTTTAGTGTTCTCAGTCCTGTGACAGGAAAATTGCATTGTAGTCACAGATTTTGAACAGCTACTATCCTATGACTGGGAGCTTTTATTCTATATAGTTGTGGCACTCCTGCCAAAGAGACTGGGGCCACCAATAGTTTAGTCCTTTACTCCTTGAGTTTCCTACTGTATAAGGATCTTACTGTGTCTGTGTCCAGCCTTCTCATCAGTCCTGACTTCCTTGTGTAGACATCTCCCACCCATGGGCTGTGACTCTGTTTCCCAGCCTCTTTGTGTTGTGATTGATCCTTATTTCCAGGTACCTAGAGTAGATCAGTCTCTTACAATATGTCCCATCTCAAGATGGTACTTGGTATAAGCCGCCAAGCTACATAGAGTGCCAAAATGACCTCCTCCTCCTCCTCCTCCTCCTCCTCCTCCTCCTCCTCCTCCTCCTCCTTCTTCTTCTTCTTCTTCTTCAATGTTGATTGTCTCAAAGTAGTCACTCACATCAAATTTCTCAACTGGATTTAAGATTTGTGATAACTTCCAGGTGCGGTGGCATACCATTTTAATTTTAGCACTCAGATGAAGTTGCATAAGATGAAGAATCCTGCTATAATACTTCCTAGGGCTAGGCTTTTGATTGGATTAATCAGTAATGGAGGATGGTGGACCTCTGTGAGTTCTAGAACAACCAGGGCTACCTAATGATAGACTATCTACAAAAACAAAATGAAATAAAAGGTTTGTGACACTTGTGGCTTTGTCTTGTGGCAGGAACTGACTGCCAGTCTCTTTTAAAACCAGGGTTGTCTGACTTACTTTGAAGAGTTTTTGACTCAATCCATAATTCACTTTCCTAGAAAGCTTCAAGCCTGAATATTCATTCACCTTGTATGGTGTTTCTGCTTTTTTCTTTTTCATGTCTTTGAGCTAAACTACAATCTCTTTTGTGACTTCTGATGTTCTTACCTTCTCTTTTAGTATAACATCTATCCTTTGCTTCCCAGATTTTCTAAATTCAAGCGTCACAAAGAGTTGGCCTCTACAACATCTGAAACACTCTATCCTATAGTTTTGTAAGGTATTACCTTCATGGAAAATTGGATAAAAGCCATATAAGTCCTTCTTATATTATTTCTTATAATAAAATGTGAAGTTACAATGGTTCTAATACTTGAAAGAAAAACACATGGAGAAAACATGGCTCAAGGACCACAAAAACAATTATAATTGAAGTATTTTGTATTGGAATATGAATTCAGTAAATAACGACAAGAAAAAATAATGTATAACAGAATGAATAAATGGCTGACCTATGCTATTATATTATGAGAAAAATAACAGTTTTAGAGATAATGCACAGAAATAAGATTTTATAAAATAGTTATAATTGAAAATATAACCCCTGGCATTTATGGGAGTACTCTGATATTTATAGTGAATAAAATATTTTTTAAAAAGAGAGAAATTATCCAATCATGTACAGGGTGATAATTATGGAAAATAAACACAGTCTAACTGGGCTGGTCAAGATCCCTAAACTCTCAATGGAAAAAATAGCAAGTTGTATAGAAAATGTATTTAGAAATATAAAACAGAAACATTGCCATGAAACAAGCAAAGAACTGAATATGTAGACAGGGGCATACTATGTTCTAGACAAATACTTAAAGAGTGACTGATATTAAGACCCATGGTAAAGTAAACTTTGGAACATTCAAGATAAAGAAGCTAGGCTTCATATTTTTAGATAGAAACTAAAACTAAAATTGTTGGGGGGTCCCTGGCAGTGGAAACAAAACTTATCCTAGGTACATGATGGAGCCTATTCCCTATAGTGGGATACCTTGCTCAGCCTTGATACATGGAAGAGGTCCTGCTTTAACTTGATATGCCAGATTTTTTTGACTCTCCAAGGGAGGCCTTACCCACTTTGAGGAGTGGATGGGAGGCAGGGGTGGAAAGGGGGAAAAGGGGTGCAGAAAAAGGGGAGGGAGAACAAACTGGGGTTGATATGTAAAATGAAAAAAATTTAAATAAAAAATGCCTGAGAATAGAGATCTCATGATAAAAGAATAGAATAGAGGCATTGAATTCACTTAAGTAAATAAATATTTACACTCCATTTACAGACCTTAAATAAATGGAGTAGTGTTGATGGCAGAACAGCATGTTAGAGTTGACACTGTGCAAGAAGAAAAGTCATAACTAATAAATATTTGAAGAAGATGAGGTGAATGGGGGTATAACAGTGATAATCTTATCTTCCATAGTATGGAGTCAATATCTCTTAAGATGAAATAATATTTATCCAAAGGTCGGCAATTTCTGTGGTTTCATTTCAGACTTCTGCTAAACTCTAGTAAAATTAAATTGACTACTCTTAATAAAACTGGTCCACATACCAAGATTCCATTTTTATAGAAATCATTTTTATCTAGCCATTCATCTCTTTTCTGACCATGTACATAAGAAAATGTCTGAAATGTTATTCACTAAATATGAACATTGGTTGATTGTTTCTGTGTGATGATACTTAAAGCAATCTTTTGGTTTTCAAATTTTTATAGTAATGCAATACAATTTTAATTTTTCAGAAGAAAACTTTATTTGTTCTTTTTATACTAGAATCACAATTTACATGACATGCCAAAGCTTGTAAGAGTTTAGTTGACAGAAATATTCTTTACAGAATGAAATGGCATCTCCCTCTTGTAGGGGAACATGCATTTATCAATTAAATAGCATGCAATTAGCACCCACCATGGGCCTGAACAAATACTGAACCCTGTAGGAGAAATAGAGTTTATACTGTTAAAATAACTTCCAGTTTAGTTGAACAGAAATGATACCTACATATTAGGAACAGATTTCTTATTAAAGGCAGATATGTCAAAGTGAGAACAACTGAACTGTTAAAATACATAGAATAAATGTATATATTAATTGTAAGTTCAAAGTATGGAAGCTTCAAAAAAGCATATTCCCTTAAAGAATTTATAATTCATCTGAGAAGACTAAACATAAGCTATATAATTTTATTATTGTATTATGATATGACAATTGTTAAGATGCAATTGTACAATATGAACAAAAGAGAGAATAAAAGACATCACTGTCACAATTAGTGCAGAAGCAGTGTTATGATTTAAATGTGAAATGTCTCCAACAGGCTCAGGAATTTGAACACTTGAGTCCCAGTTAGTGGTGATGGTTTGGGATACTGTAGAATCTACAATGTAGATAGTTTAGGAGATAATACCTAACGAGGAGAATGGGTCATTAGGTATGAACCTTATGAGTTAGAGTCTGGCCTTACTTCCTGCCTGAGCTGCCCACTTCACTTTCTGATCTGCACAGATGTAAGCAAGATGCCTCACTCTCCTGCCCCTTCAGAGCCGCCATGCTTTTTCCATCGTGATAGACTAGATAACCTCAAACTATGATCCAGAACAAATCCTGTCTCCCTTAAACTACTTGCCAGGCATCTGGCTACAGTGACAAGAAAAGTAACTATTACAAAAAGTAAAACCAGAAGTTAGAGAAATGGCCACAGCTTGAGTTTAACTCTGGAAATGTTTTCTGCCAGACCCCCCTCTTTCTGTTTTCTACATTGCACATCAATTCCATAGTAATTGAGTCTTTGCAATCTCTCAAAATAATAATAATATTTGGCAATTAGACTTGTCAAAACTTTTTGTCCCACTATGCCACAAACTGAACTGGAAATAAAAAAAATAAATAAGTAAATGTCATTCTTTCTTCAGAGAAGGGAAGAGGGAAGAAACATTTCTTGAAGACCTACTTGTGCTTAACAGTGTACTAGGAGACGCCTATGAAATTTCACTTAATCCTTCCAACAACTTTAAGAGCTAGGCAATGTTTTCTTATCATGGGAAAGGAGACTGGGTTTCAAGATCAGCAGCTGGAAGTCACTGGAATACATATCCATATATCTAATAGGAAGAGCAGATACTTGCTAGCCACAGCAATAATAAGGGATATTTGTCACCAAAATGTATGAATAGAATACTCTTACGTGCTTAGAAAAGTCTTCCCCAGAGTGACTCATCTTTGGAGAATAAGGGTGGAGCTGGAGCTGGATGGCATTCTATAACATATAGAAGAGAATAGCCAATCTGTCCTTTCAAGGAAATAAAGATCAAAGAAATCCCTTAAGTTTTTCTCTATGGCTAACTCCAATGCAAGATTTCAGGATGACTAGGAGTGAAAAAAAAGTAGGTATGTAAAAGACCCAAGCTGGATCAACCTTAAGGACAAGCTTTCATGGTACCAAAAGGTACAATGAAAAGGTACCAGGCAAGTTTCCAATGAACTGAAGCAACCCATAGTCTTACCCAGCAATGATACCTATGAACTATAACAATGGTCAGAATGGCACAGTAGCCCTAAGGATGCAATAGTGGCACACATATCAGGGTGGTAACCAACAGCTCTTTAATTGTACTTAAGGCTCACTCAATAAGAGGAAACTAATGCCTTGTATTGGTAACCTAGCCAACTAACCCGGGGCTGGTGAATTTGTGAATATTGGAAGAGAACCTACAGCCAGGAGTCTACTAAGCCAGCATAATCCCTAGCTGCATTCTAAATATTTACCCTTAAAACACAGATAAGTGCAATACTCACCCTCTCATTAAGAAAACTTGGTTTTGGCAACAGATGGAGACTATTTTAAAAAATTACAACTGATCAAAATGCAGAGTAGTGGGCCCGATTTCAACAGATACATCCATAACACAACTTTTCCACCTAAAGGAGTTGTGCAAGAAGGAGAGGGATGATTGTAAGAGCCAGAGGAAGTTTGCTGTGAGATTGTCTCCTGAAAGTGTCAGAGAAGCTATAAACATGAAGTCTCACCATCATGGCTACCAAACATGACCTGAACAAGAACAACACCAGTAGACATGTTAACATGAAAGAGGAAAGCATGGGAAGCCTCAACTCTAGATAAAGAACTACAGGCAACTAAGAAATACTTGTAGCTAGGGAAACAGTCTTCTCAAGGGAAAAGAGCACTAATTGGTTATTTAGTATCAAATGATCAGTCCTGAAAACATATACATACAAGCAACATTCAATAGGCTTAAAAGGAAGGATGTATTTTATATCTCTCTGTGTGTGCTAACAAAGAAAAAGAGACCATGGTTTATTATTATTATTATTATTATTATTATTAAATTTATTTTTAAAACAATCTTTTCTTATTTTACATACTTATCCAAGTTCCCAGCTCCCACTTATACCACCTTCCCCCACTCCAGCCTCCCATCCACTCCTCAGAGAGGGTAGGCATCCTAAGAGGAGTCAACAAAGTCCCTTTGAGGAAGGACTGAGACCCTCCCCCTATATCTAGGCTGAGCAACATATCCCTCTAAAAAGAATGGGTTCCAAAAAGCCAGTTCAAGCACTAGGGATAAATTCTGGTCCCACTGCCAGTGTTCCCACAGACTGCCCAAGTCACACAACTGTCATTCACATTCAGTGGGCCTAGTTTGGTCCTATGCAGGTTTCCCTGCAATCAGTCCAGAGTCAGTGAACTCTCACTAGTTCAGTTCAGCTGTTTCTGTGGGATACCCATTATGGTCTTTACCCCTTTTCTCATATTATTGCTCCTCTCTCTCTTCGACTGGTCTCTGGAAGTTCAGCCCAGTGCTTAGCTGTGGCTCTCTGTATCTGCTTCCATCAATTGCTGAAAGAAAATTCTATGATGACAAGGTAGTCACCAATCAGATTACAAGGGAAGGCCAGTTCATGCACCCTTTCCTGGTCATCCTTGTGGATTCCTAAAAATTTCCCCAGTGCCAGGTTTCTCGCTAGCTCCATAATGGCCCCCACAATCACGATAGCTCTTTCTTTGCTCTCCGTTTCTGTCCTTTAACCATCTCACCAAATGATCAGCCTTCAAAATATGCAAACAATCAACATTAAATAGACTGAGCAGGGTATATTTTATACTTAGGAGTGTGTGTGTGTGTGTGTTTGTGTGTGTGTGTGTGTGTGTAAAACCTTGTTAACAAAGAAAAAGAGACCATGAATTTGAAAGAGGGCAAGGGGGTACATGGGAGTGTTCGGAGAGAGAGGGAAGGAATAGGAGAAATAGTATAACTATAATCTCACAGATTATATTTTTTAAAAGTGGGCATGGAGTGGAGAGTTAGATGATATCAGTCAAATGAGTTCTGGGAAGGCACTTTCTAGGTAAGAAGAAATGGATGCAGTTGTAACCCCAGCTCATCCCCTAGTCCTTCATTTATCCCAGGCATCATGCCACTCTAATGCCCAATAACTGTTTCTCTTTAGACATCCAACTCAAACATCATTTTCTCTCTGGAGCTTCTGCCCTTCCTAAGAATGATCATTTCATGGGAGGCAGGGATACATCATCACCATATCCTGTATCAAATATCATGTCATCAAAATATAATTAGACTGTATCTTTAGGACTCCATACATCTATATAGGACCACCTGAACCACATGCCATATTGCTTTGGGCCGAAACAGTTATGAGAGTGTATGCATTCCCCACTCTGTCTTTCTCCCAATATTCTACCCAAGTGATCTCAGTGCCCATAGTGAGCAATGCAACAGGTTTTTGTGGAATTAACCTGCCCTTCCTGAGAGCAAGAAATAAATTTTGTTGTGCTTAGTCATGGAGATTTGAAAGCTCATCTGTTATAGCAACTTAGCAATATTCATCACAACTATTACATAATCTTCTACCTTGATTGCATCTCAGCACCACTGGGGGTGTGTGTGTGTGTGTGTGTGTGTGTGTGTGAGAGAGAGAGAGAGAGAGAGAGAGAGAGAGAGAGAGAGAGAGAGAGAGAGAGATGTGCTAGGTCTCAGAGCCATTTCTAATTATTTAGTTCACTGGCTTGTTTACATGACTGTCTCCCCTCTATTAGAAATTGCATTTTATGATGTATCTTATTCCTTTCTGAATCTTCAGCAGCTACCACAATGCTTAGCAATCACTGGTGCAGGAGACTTCTCTGTATTCTGTCAATCATGTTTTAAATAAATGCTGATTGGCCAGGTAGGAAGTATAGGCAGGTCAACCAGACAGGAAGTAGAGTCAGGGCGAGGAGAATGTCTGGGAAGCAGGAAGCTCCCTTGGCATTCCTGTACAGACCACACAAGTGTCCCTGTCCCAGCTGAGAAAAGGTACTGGCCATGTGGCTGACAATGGGTTAATATAAGTTATGGGAGCTGGTAGGAAGACTGAGCTAATGGGCCAATCAGTGTATAACCTAATGTAGACTCTCTGTGTGATTTTCTTTGGGGCTTGTCGGCTGTGGGGTACTGGGCAGGACAGAAACCCCAAGAAGCCAGCCCTCATGTTACAAATCACAAATATTTAACTATTTGTTGAAAGAATTAATAACTGAACACGTAATGCCCAACCTTTTGAGCTGTCTTGCTCTCCCTTTAAAACCCAGGCCCACACTGGGAAACAATCACACTTTCTGGTTTCCCTCAGCACAGTTTACATTCTCTAAAGGAATTTTACTGAATCCCAAGGGAAAATAGAAATAGTAAGTGTAAGTAGAGTCGGGTTTCTGTACTACAGATTCTGAATCCCACAATTCCAACAATGAGAAGCTTTCTTTACTGAGTCATCAGACTCTCTCTGGAAACAAATGGATGGCTTAGGACAGTTCTCCCAGGCTTCCCCTGCTCCCACAGCTCTGGCTTGCATAACTCACTCCAGTGGGCTGCAGTTCCCTTTGCAGGCAGGTGACTGAGGGCGTCGATGAGTTAATGCAACTTGGCAGCTTCCACAGTTCTTGTTTTCCTCCTGCCTTGTCCTGCATCTTTCCTATTGTTTGCTCACAAATATGTCAGGACCCAAACTTTACCACCTACGTCTTTTCATTTCTAGCTAACAGCAGCTAAAAACTTCACTCTGCTGCTTCCAATTTCCTAAGCCTTGAAAGGGTTCACACTTCAATTCTGGTGTCTGGCCTGCAGTGACTACCCAGTTCATAGCCAGTTTATTGGAGAAGAGTGATTATCACCCGTGAGTCTCCAGAACTGGCCCTGGAGCTTTTAATATGAGCTCAGGAGAGTGTTTCTTATCTTTGTTTTTCAGGGCACTACACCATGCCTGGAACAAGCCTGAAGTGAGAATTTGAACTCTGCAGAGGTATTCACAGGAATTAGACAGCAGACGCAGAACTAGCTTTAAGCAGTGACTGTGTGAGAAAAGGTGTGTTAGGCTATTCTGATGATGGTTGTGTGATTCACAAGTTTTGTAAAAGGAAATAGCTTTTTGCTCCCCCTGTGTTCACTGGCCAGTAAACATGACATAAGTTAAGTAAAAATATAGAACAAGATTAAAGAGATCCTCACTGTCTGTGTGTACCTGAGGTTATAGGTGGACATTACCCATGCTTTGGGAATAAAGATAATCATGCTTTGCTCCCATGTGAATACCAACATTTGAAATTTACCCTATTGGTGTGACACAATGAAGTACATGGCAGAGCAGACAACTGTGCATCCTGCACAGAATCCTTGGGAGCCAGCTTCATTTTCTAGAATAGACCATCTAGTTGTCGTTTGTTCCGTAGGTAAGTTCTCAACAAATACTCATTTTTATTTTCATGAAGATTAAATTCTTTAAGGAGAGAAGACTTGCCAATTCATGATTAGCTGAGAAGATTGCATCCTCATGCCCAAAGGTTCAGATGGTGAGGGAGAAGACAGTGCAAAAGGGAGTCCTGGCTAACATGACAAGCGTATGTTGTGGGTACTACAACTCCTTAGTTTGTTCTTCACCCCTCACAGCCATTTCTAATCAATGCTGGCCTTCTCAGATCAGGTCGCTGGACAGCCTCGGACTCCTTAGCATATCTTGCCAAGCAATTTCTACTATGCAGTTGGATGGTAAAATATACTTGCCATCTTGAACTTAGCTTTCCGTGAATATGAAGAGATCATGAATAAAAGCCTGAATTAAGAGTAAGACATTTCAATAGTAAGTTGAAAACAATCTCTGAATATACTATGACACACATACACACTCATTTATGACTAAGTGTTTTTGCAGGAGGTTTCTAAGGATATTAAATTTTATTAAAGATACCTAAATGACCCATATAAGGAAAAGATACATGTAGGTTCTGTTGAAATTAGTGTGCATAAACCTTGATTTCTTATATTTCTGAGTCTGACCATGCATAGTCTTTATTCTTGAAATGACATTTTCATTCATCTTTCTGAGAAGTGCCTACATGTGCCTCATAATCCAGGAGAAGCTGGAACTTCTCTCTAAGGTCTCATTCCCCCATTTTCCACATTCCAAAGAGGGTTCATTATCTCTAAGTTATTTTTTTTCTCTCTCCATTGGCTATGGTCTGGCCATAAAATGCCTCCTATGTTGGGAACATATACCAGGGGCTTGGTTTGGGGAAAGTGATGGAATGAGGAGGACTCTGGCTAAGTGGTACAGCGCCAGGGTACCACAGTGGTGCAGCTCTGAAGGGAAAGGTATCCTGGAAGTAAGGAACCAAGCAATAACACAAAGTTATGCCCCCCCCAAAAAAAAAACCTCACACAAGAGTTTTATTAGGAAAGAAGCAGAAGACACAGAGAGTGGCTGCCTCTGCTCGGGAGAGGAACAGAAGAGAGCTGAGCAGGAGGAAGGCTTTATAGAGTGTTTCTTTGGGGTTGTGTGGCCTGATCTTGGACTTTTTTTCTCTGTAAGACATACTTTTGCTGCCTGCATCTAGATGGGCTGGCTGTGGCCATGAGAGTAGTCCTGGGGTAAGATGTCGGGCCACTTGTCCCTTAAAGAGCTTACACTCTGCCCTCATGAATGGATTAATCCATTGATGGATTGAAATTTGAATGGGATACTGGGAGATGGTAGAATTGGTGGGAAAGGGCACGTTCCTTGGAACTGAATCTTGCCTGTGCCTTTTCCTGTTTCTTCTTCTCCTCCTCCTCCCCATCCTCCTTCCTGTCTACCTTGAGACGGACACATGCTCTTACTGATGCAGGAGAGAAAGACATGGAATTATGATCACATAGGAAGAAAAAACCAGGAGAGGGAGGAGGCTCTGCTCATGGGGGCTTGATCTTCTTCCGTGGCTAAGAAAGTCAGCAAACTCCAAACTCCACTGATACGGACCTAATTCACTGAGACAGTATGCATTTTCTAAAAGGTGTCCTGTTAAATAAATAAATAAATTGTGTTTGCTTCAGGCCAGACGATACATTCTCAAAGATCTCCATCAAGGACGTTAACGAAAATAGTCAAGCCACACTCACTTAGAACTAAAATGCTGAATAACCTTATGTTCATAGACTCCCCTTAACCTCCCTTAGGCTTAAATGATGCCTCCTCATAAATCTACCTTACAACTCTGTTTCCTGGGAAAAACTCCTTCGACTTTTAATCTTTCTACAAAATACATTCTTTGTACAATGTTAAAAAGAATGAGGATGATTTCTCAGCAACCTTTAGAGATAAAATTTGAGAGCCAGCAACATGTGATCTAGGTAGCCACTGTAAAGAAACCTGCTTGTGAGTTTCTCAGAGAAGCCTATACTTGTCCTAAAGTGTGTGCCCCCTTCTTCCCCTGCTCTGTTTCCTTTTGTTTTGTCTTTCTCCCTTCCTCCCTCTCCTCTTGCTCTATCTCTAACCTATCTTAGCGCCTTTATTTCTATTTTTAAAAAGCCTCTGCTTTGTATTTGACTATCTCTGAAATAGATTTATTTCTTCAAACAATGAATCTCTATTTAGAGTGGATAGGGGTCTTGGAACAGAACTCTCCAGGAAGCTGCTGGCGTGTTGTGAAGCTGTGTTCCGATTAGCAGTGACCCTGCCACCATGATATTCGTTCTCATGGAGAATCAACAGAGCCAAGAGCCTTTGGTCTGAAAATTCTAAAACAATGAGCCACAATGTCCTTCCTCCCTTAAGTTGTTTGCATCAAGCACTTTGTCACGGCATTGAAAAATCTAATAGCAGATGTGTTTATCACATGCTGACTATAAGGTGCATCCCTACTCTTCATTGCATCTATTAATGAATGGGTTCCACAAAGCTCTTTTCCCATGTCCCCTGTTTGTTTTCTTCCTCAACACTATTGTTAGGTTATCCTAACCACTTCTGTGGCTTCAATGACCGGCCATATTTATCAGAAGCCCACATGCACTGGATAGTTTTGTGTCAACTTGACTGAGGCAAGAGTCATCTGGGAAGAGAGAACCTCAATTGAGAAAATACCTCCACAAGATCAGGGTGTAGTCAAGCCTGTAGGGCATTTGCTTGATTAGTGATCAATGGGTGAGAAAGCCATTGTGGGTGGGGTCATCCCTGGACTGGTAATCCTGGGTTCTATAAGACAGCAGATTTAGAAAGCCCTATGATCAAACTAGTAATCAGGCTCCCCTCCATGGCCTTTGCATCAGCTCTTGCCTCTAGGATCCTGCCCTGTTTGAATTCCTGCCCTGACTTCCTTCAGTGATGGATGGTGATGTGAAAGTATAAGCAAAAGAAACTCTTCCCTCCATGTCGCTTTATGTGTGTGCGATGTTTTTCTCAAATAACTCTAACACATACACGGTATCTCTTGTCTGATCTTTAGTTCTGCATATCTGTATATATGTGTCTATTTGAATGTTTACTGGCACTTCAAAAACAAAGTACTCAAATCCGCATTACATTTTTTAACCATACATCTGCCCTTACTTCAATGCTCCCCATCCAAATGCATGATATTGCCATCCACCTAAGAGGCTAAGTTATAAATCTGAGAACTCTGACTCCTTTCTCTTCAGTCCCTATATCTGATCAATTATCATCCTAGTCCTGATAGTTAGGGCCATTTAACTCTTGTGCATTGTTCCAATTTATTCTGACCCTGCTGCCACCACCCCATCCAGAGCAAGATTAGCTCTCATTTCCATTCCAATGTGGGCTTTCCAAATTAATTTATTTGCTTCAATCCTAGGTCCAATCTATTCCCAATAATAAGAAGGAATAATTTTTTTGGTCATCCTGGGGATAAAACTCAGAAACTCATGCATGGAAGGCAAGCATTCTATCACAGAGCTATACATTAAACTTAAATTACTTGTTTCAGTGCCTAGCTCTTCCTCTCGTCTGTGAGCTCCCTGTGGCTAGAAACTGTGACTGTCTTATTCTCATTTATACCTTTAATGGTTAACACAGTACTTGGTACGTAGTAATTGTTCCACTGAGTAGCTGAAACTCCATAGACATGTTTGGTCTAAACTGGGCATCAATTTGGAGGGGTGATAAGCAATCCCTGTGTTAGTTACTTTTCTGCTGCTACAATACAATAACCTAACCCCTCCAAAAAAAAACAACTTAAGGAAGAAAGGGTTTATCTTAGTTTATGAATCCAGAGGCATAGGATCCACCATGGCAAAGAAGGAAGGCATAACACGGCAGCAGGAGCAAGCATCTGGCTGTTCACATTTTCATCCACACACACAGGAAACAAAGCAAGAAAACAGGACGTGGAACAAGGCTAGAAGCCCTCAATACCAGCCTCCTGTGGCATACTTCCTTCAACAAGGCTACCTACACCTCTAAAGATCCCATAATCTCCCCCAAACAGATCCACAAGATGGTTACCAAGTACTTAAATACGTGAAACTAGGGTAGAAATTTTTCTTTCAAATCACCACAATCCTCTTTGAAGTAATGTTTCGCTATACATGTTGATTGCAAATGTTAATGTATGACCAACAAGCAATTGCCTTGGAAGCAGAACAATAGGTGAGAAACAAATTGTTCCCTGATATGTTGAGAGCAAGGCACGACTCAGGAAACAAGCAAAAGAATTAGGATTGAATTAGCTGCAACAAATGATTAGTATGAAATACCCGTGGGGAACTGAAGAGTGGGCAAGCAGGGAAAAGACTGAGTCCACAGCTGAAACTGATAAGGTGGAACAGGTTATGGTGCTTAATATTCTATAAAGCCCTGCACATAGACTGTTCACTGACTCCTCACAAAAGCCTACTAGTCTAATTGTTGTTATTAACACTCCCCCTCTTCAATTTTAGCACAGAGGAAATGGAGGCTCAAAAAGCACAGCAAGTTAGCCAAAATCCAATAGCAATCTAATAACAAAGCCAGGACTCCAATTGAAGTACACTAATTCTGGTAACCTGCACTCTACAGCCTGAAGTACCTTGGGACCAGGGGAATTGAAACAAGTGAGGTAGTCATGCCACCTGAGGCAGTTCTTGCCTTCCAGATGACCCACATATGTACCTCCCCTGACGCTATGACATCCTAGGACTACATTCAGCATGCTTCATTTAAATTAAGTTTATTTTTCTCTCCGTTAGTGTTACTTCTGTTTTTTCTAACTTGCAGTGCCACAGCCGTACTGAACAGCACAAAATAGGCTGTCTGAGAGGTGGGGACTAACAAGAAGCAGCTGAAAGGGAAAGGTAGCTTAGACGGGCAGAAAGCGCCAGGCCTGCGACTGCCCTTTCTCTCCAGAAAAACCACTCAGCTTCTTCAAAGTCTGCCCCTGTGAGGCCCAGAACCACACAACCAAAGAGGGAATTTCTTTTAAGAATGCTAGAATTTCCCCTGGCCACAGGGTACTCAGAGCCCTGCAGTGGCCATTCAAACGAATAACAGATAGCAAACAGACCATAAACATAGACAGAAGAGAAACAAACAAAAGTCATGAAGCCTAAATGGCCTCATTTCTCAGGCAGCAGAGGACAAGGCAAAGAGCCTAAGGGGAATTAAAGGAGAAAACACCTTGGACTGTGAGATACACTTAAAATGGTCCCGAATAATATAACCACATACCCATCCCCTGAGCCTGTACAGGTTATTTTTATACCAGAAAATAAGGTTGTAGACGTTAGTTAAGGATCATGAGTTTAAGAGATTATCCTGAATTACCTGGATGAACACTGAACGCATATGTCCTTCTAAGAGAGAGTCAGAGAAATCATTGACATGCAGATGATAGGAACAGGCAGTGCAACCATGGAGACAGAGATACAGTGATGTGGCCACTAGCCAGGAGATGCCAGCAGCCACCAGAAGCTGGGAGAGATGAGAAGCAGATTCTCCCCTAGAGCCTTCAGAATGAGTATGGCCCTGTCAATGCCTTTATTTCAGCCCAGTGATATGGATTTTGAATGTCTGCCCTCCAGAAGTATGAGAAAATAAATCTGTGTTACCCTAAGCCACCAAGTTTGTGAACATTTACCACAGCCAGATGACACTAAAACAGATGCTCTTTGACTTACAATTGGATTATATCCCATCAGACTTCTAATTTCAAAATATTGTTAAGCAGATAATATATTAACTGCACACATAATACTGAATGTTACAATTTAGCAACACAGTACAGTATAGCAGTGGTGTCCAACCTTTTGATATTGTGACATGACTCTGTCAACTACAAATATTTTGGATCACATTCATAGCTATTATGGGACACATGGGGCCCACTGGCCACTGAATGAACATGCTCTCAAATTGTCAGTTGCTCACTCTTGCCATTTTATCATTCTGTCCAATATCACAAGAAGGCAGTGTACTGCATATTATTTTAGCTTAGACAAAGATCAGGAATCAAAGCATCATTTATACTGAATGTGTATTGCTTTCACACCATTATAAAGTAAAAAAGCCAAAAGTCAAATTGTTATAAATGATGGACCATGTATATGTATATGTATGAAGATATGACTGCTCCATGGTATGGTTATGGGAAAGGTTTTTATTGTAAGTATGAGAGAGAGAGAGCAGTCCAAGGCATCTGGAAGAGTCCAGAGCAGAGAGAGAAAGCAGTAGACTGAACACGACCAGCAGACTGGATCTAGCAGAGAGGGGGGGGGAGAGAGAGAGAGAGAGAGAGAGAGAGAGAGAGAGGTGGAGGAACATAAGGAGAGGGAGAGAGCATATCAACAATAGCAGGGTTATAAGGAGAAAAAGTAACTGGTAGATGGAAGCCTGTGAGCTAGAGAGAGTTTAGGGTAGGGGAAGAAGTGAGAAAGGCTAAGATGGACTTTGAAACTTCTAGCAGGTACTTGTGATACTGAGAGAGCCTGGAGGCCACCATGTGCTTTGATATGCTTATAGGCAACATAAGTAGCCATTTGTCCTTTCTGCCAATTATGAGAGAAAGGAGTTCTTTGGCAGAGAGGTACCAGCTTCACAAGTCCCTGAGGAATGCTGGCTGTTATCTAACCACCAGATATTCTCCTTTAGTTGAGCCCATTTCTGGATATATGGATTGCCATTTAGAGTTGGGGGGCTGGAGTCTCCTTTGTACCTAACACTATATAAAGTACAAAGCATACTCAGGTATTTTTTTTTAGTCTGTCATCAGTATATACTGTACAGAGAAGACAGATGCCCAACCTCTTTCTGCTTTCTAACCTTCCCATCAGGGAGTAAATCTGGGGTCACTTGTCTTTGTTTATTGTTCCAAAGAGACAGATAACATGTCCAGCAATTTTGTTTCTGTGGCTTTTTTCTTTCTTCTTTTTGTTTTTTTGCTTTTCCAGAAATACCTATAAAGCAAGATTTGGGTTAAGTGGAAATTGATGAGGTAAGAGTGATATCAAAGTAAGATGGTGAGATCTGTCTTCATTGAAAATTCTGGGACGCAAGGTTCAAGCAACATTGTAAACCAGCATGTAGAAGATACAGATGGTGATAATGCCAGAAATAGGCATATGAAGTCAGGAGACATAACCAGTTTCACTAAGAAATCAAGTAATAAAAAACAACATAAGAATGTATGGCTAAGGCTACAATTCACAACCCCAGAGAAGCTAGGAAACAAGGAGGATCCTAAGTGAGACATGCATAGAAGCATCTGGGAAGGGAAAATAGGTAAGATCTCCTGAGTAAATTGGGAGGGAGAGAAGGAAAGGGTGAAGGAGAGAGGGGAGGAGAACATGAGGGAACAGGATGGTTGAGTTAGGGGAGGGACAGAGAAGGAGAGCAAGGAAAGAGATACCTTGATAGAGGGAGCCACTAGGAAGAAACCTGGTGCTAGGGAGAATCCCAGGAATCCACAAGGTTGACCCCAGCTAAGACTCCTAACAAAAGTGGAGAGGGTGCCTGAATTGGCCTTCCACTGTAATCAGATTGGTAACTACCCTAATTGCCATCATTGAACTTTCACCCAGTAACTGATGGAAGCAGATGCAGAGTCACAGCTAAGCACTGGGTTGAGCTCCCAGAATCCAGTCGAAGAGAGGGAGGAGAGATTATATGAGGAAGGGGGAGGGGTCAAGATCATGATGGGAAAACCTACAGAGACTACTGACTTGAGCTAATGGGAGCTCACTGACTCTGGACTGATAGCTGGGGAACCTGTATAGGACGGAACTAGGTCCTTTGAATGTGGGTGACAGTTGTGTGGCTTGGGCAGCCTGTGGGCCTATGGCAGTGGGAACAGGACTTTTTCCCTAGCGCATGAACTGAATTTTTAGAGCCTATTCCTTATGTAGGGATACCATACTCAGCTTCAATACAGGGGGAAGGGGCTAGATATGTCTGACTTTGTTGGCTCACCATGGGAAGCCTTACTGAGAAGTGAATGGGGGTTTGTGTGGGGGGAAGGTTCAGATAGTAAAACAGCCCCACTGGCCAACCTTACAGACCAGGCAGTGGTGACACACACCTTTAATCCCAGTAGCCACACTAGTTTGCCATAGAAACCAGTGGTAGTGGTTCACACCTTTAATTCCAGTCATAGAGGGGAATATACAACGGGAGGAGACAGCTCTCACACAATTCATTCTGAGATTCCTGGAGGCAGGATCACCATTTCAGACTGAGGTTGAGGTAAGAGCCAGTGGCTGGCTGTTTTGCTTGTCTGACCTTCAGGTAGAACCCCAATTTCTGTCTCTTGGTTTTTATTAATCGGGCTACACTTCATGGCAGTTCTGTGTGCCAGTCATTGTGCTAGGATGGTTTATGTGTATCAAGACCTTTAATACTCACCACAACCATGTGAGCGAGGAACTACGGTTATTTCTGTTTCAAAGGCAAAGGCATCGAAATGTGGGGAAGTTATATATCTATTCAAAACCCAAGTACATAAAAGTTAGAAGAGAGGAAATTAAATCTGTTATTCAAAAACAGGACTGTCTGCCTCAAGAACCATTTGGTGGGTAAATCTCAGCTTCAGAGATAATTTTGGAGTTTTAAAAAGTGTCTCTGCCCAGGCTTTATCTCCAGAGTATCTGACATAAGACCTGCTCATCACGAGAGCAACAAAAGAGATGTCTTGATAGAGGGGGCCCGTATGAGGTTAGGAAGAAACCTGGTGCTAGGAAAATCTCCAGGATTCACAAGAATGACCCCAACTAGCAATAGTGGAGAGGGTGCCTGAACTGGTCTTCCCTATGATCAGATTGGTGACTACCCTAATTGTCATCATAGATCTTCCATCTAGTAACTGATGGAAGCAGATGCAGAGATCCACAGCCAAGCACTGGGCCCAGCTCTGGGAGTCCAGTTGAAGTGAGGGAAGAGGGATTATATAAGCAAGGGAGGGGCCCAAGATCATGATGAGGAAACCCACAGAGCATGGACTCAGGACCAACAGCTAGTGAGCCCTATATGGGACAGAACTAGGCCCTCTGCATACAGATGAGAGCTGTGTGAGTTGGCCTGTTTGTGGAACCTCTAGCAGTGGGCCCAGGCTCTGTCCCTAGTGCATGAGCTGGCTTTTTGGAACCTATTCCCTATAGTGGGTTGCCTCGCTCAACCTTTGTTGTAGGAGGCTACTTGTTTGTTCCCAGATGCCCAGACTCAAAATAACCACTCAGAAACTATATTATTTAAATCACTGCTTGGCCAATCACTTAAGTATATTGCTGGCTAGCTCTTATGTCTTTGGCTAACCCATTTCTATTAATCTGTGTATTGCCACATGACTGTGGCTTACCTGCAAGGTTCTATCATGTTTGTCTCTGGTGGTGGCTACATGGCATCTCGTGATTCTTCCTTCTTCTTCCCTATTTCTAGTTTTCCCCACCTAGCTCTATTCTGCCCTATCACAGGCCAAAGAAGTTTCTTTATTCATTAACCAGAAAAAGCAACACATATACAGAAGGACTTCCCATACCAAACCTTAATGCATGGGGGAGGAGCTTGGTCCTGCCTCTACTTGATATTCCGCCATGCTTTGTTGACAGCCATGGGAGGCCTTATCCTTTCTGGGGAGTGGATGGGTATAAAGGAGGATGGGGAAGGAACTGTAGGAGAGGAGGGAATGGAAACTGTGGTTGGTATGTAAAATAAATTTTTAAAATTTAGTAAGAAAGAAAAAAATAAGACCTGCTCATTATTTTAGGAAGAAATATCCTTCCTGGGTGATGCTAATAGACAGAATAAAGAAAAATTAGACAAGGCTATTTTGATTTTGTTTATCTATTTCTTTATTTTTAAGACAGTCCCTTACCATATAGCATAGGCTAGCTTGGATTTGCTATGTAGCCCCAGGCTGGTCCAAACTCATCCAGTTTGATCTAGTGCTAAGGTTTCAGGTGTGAGTCATTCATTTGGCTTACCTTGAGTTCTTGATTCATATGGGTTCTTCAAGAGATGTTTCCATGTTATTAAAACAACTCCCTGATGGAGGGAACTTCAGGCTAATCTAGTAGACATAGTAATAACTAAAATGATGATAATAATGATCCTACTATCTGTTCAAAGTTTGGGCTTCTTCATTTCCAAACAGCTTTTTATCCAAGTATCTTCCATTTACTCCACCAAGTGACCCTGGGAGGTAACATTGTTAGCTATACTTTATAGATTCTTGCACTGAAACTCAGAGAGGTCAATGAATAGATCCAAAAGATCCCATGGTCAGTGAGAATGTCAGTCACGTGATTTCAAACTCCTGACTCTCAGTTACATCACATGTACATCTATCCTGGCTACAGATGAGCAGATTGTCAGAGGGCAGACAACAGCCATGTGGGTCTATCAAGAATACCCCTTCTTTTCCCTGCCAGCAGCTCGTGTCCCAGTCTTTTGTCTTCTTTCAGTTGGGCAAAATAGCTTTTGTGATCTCCATCTCTGCTCCCCACACTCTGTTTTCACAAGGTCATGAATTCAACATTTATTTTCTCTTTTGTAATGGCATAAATAACATCAACAGAAAGACAAAGGGAAGAAAAAAAATTTGCTGACAATACCGCCACCACAATGAGTCATATATTTCCATTTTTATGTTCCCCTCTTCAGGGCTTTGTTACATACATAGCTCATTTTCACATAATTGTAGTCATAGCATGAACAAATTTGTATTCTGTGTGCATTGATTAAGCATCATATGATATTCATTTGCTGTGTTGTTACAGTGTATTCATCATTATCATTTTTAATGGCCACATAATATTCCATTAAGTGGACATAAAACAATTTACTTATTTCCATATTTGACTACTATAGATGATGTTACAATAAACATAGAGACGCTCCTTCATTTGAATGGTTTCCTGAACATTATATCATGTCAACATGCTTTTTCTCATTCAGTCTTCTATTTAGTGTTCATTGATTCAGTCTACAAACATTGGCAAGGCATTGGAGCATATACACAGAAGAGTTGGGCATGGGCCCTGGGCTCAGCATTGAGCTACAACAAGCTGTCACCCTAGTAAACAATTACATTGTTCTCTAAGTCAGTGGTGTTCAGTGGAGGAAGTTAGACATTCTGCTTTTTCTCCCCTAGGATGGCTTTTCATTGTTCTCTTGCCAGTACTTTGCCTCCTATCTGGCAGCTCCAGTTAATCTCATTTGTTCAGTCTCATCTTTCTTTTTTGGCTGGCCCCTCCTCTCTCTTCCCAAGCACTCTTCCTTTCAGCAAACTGCCACAACGGAACATTGGAATGCATATCCCCTAGTTCACAAATTCCATTTCTTTCTTAATGCTAACGTGTCCAAATGTTATATCCTCCAAGAAGACTTCTCTAAGAAGTTTGCAAGTTGGCTACGCAGTTTTCTTGCTTGGTGAGTGTTTTCAGTTGTGGGAATTGGAATGTCCCTGAACTGGACATTCCTCCTCTTTCCCTGAGGCCCATCCCTATCTACTGTCTCACACTGTCAGCAATATTCAGGTGCACTTTTTCCTGCTTGATCCTCACTGCCATTGCAGACTATACTCTCCTCCACTAAGTCTAATTCACTGTCTTTTTTGCAGTCCCTGACCCCTCTATAGAGAAATTAATTAATCTTGATAGAGAGATTAATTAAATCTCCTATAGTCCAACCTTTACAAGCACTCTTGTTATTAAATGTGTGTCCATTTGCCTCATTCATTTATTCAGTCAGATTACTGGCCAGATAAAGGAGACTCCCTACATCATGCCAGGTAGATCCTGACAGTTGTTGACCACTAGCGTTTATCTCTCGCTGCTTCCTGATTGTGGATACAATGTGATGGTTGCATCAAGTTTCTGTCACCATGGCTCCTCAACCATCACGAACTGTACCTTCAAACTATGAGCCCAAATACCCTTCCTTCCTCAAGTGTATTCTCCAGTTATTTCACACAGCAACAGGACAAGTAACTAATACATATATTTAGCAGAATTGCTGGGTCAAGTGGAAACTGTGTTTAACCTTTCAAAGAAAAGTCAGGCTGTACTTCTCTATAGCCTTGAAATATTGCCACGTTCCTGCTCCTATCAGTGTTATTTCCAAAATTCCTAGCTCGGATTCCTCTCTGAGATGCCTATGAACTGTTTTTCCTGAATATACCAAGGATCCTTTAATCTAACATTTCAAAATGTAGTTAATCATCTTTTGCCTGATTGCATACTATATTTCTTCTCTCTCCCTCATGTTACCTATCTCAGTATGTAATATATTAATCTACCCAGGACCCAAATACTAGTTAAGCATGAAACTCTTACCCCTTCCTCAATCTTTATACTCAGTTTCTCTCTCCCTCTCTCTTTTTCCTCCTTCCTCTCCCCTTCCCCAGTTTTGATTGACAGATCACTCACTCTGTAGTCCAGGTTGGCCTCAAACTCATGATACAGTTTTCCAAGTGCTGAGATTGCAGTGCTCTGTTATAGCCAATTTATGTCTAAGCCCCAAAGGCTCAGTCTTCCCAAGAACTCACTAATCCATCTCTCTTTGTTCAACTGCAGTTGCCACTGCTCCAATTAGTCTAATTTGCCCAGAATTTCTTTCATCTAACCTTTGGTTTCACTATACCCTCAGATTAGTCTAAATACCACTGTTATTGTGGTAATATACTTTTTTTTTTGGTTTTTTGAGACAGGGTTTCTATGTAGCTTTGAAGCCTGTCCTGGAACTAGCTCTTGTAGACCAGGCTGGCCTCAAACTCACAGAGAGGTAATATACTTTTTAAAAATACTTATTTTTATGTGTATATTGTTTTACCAGTAAGTATATCTGTGTATCACTTGCAGGTTTGGTGCCCACAGAGGTAAGAAGAAGGAAAAAGGAACTGGAGAGATGGCTCAGCAGTAAGGAGCATGGTCTGTGCTTCCCGACGTCCTGGGTTCAATCCCCAGCATCCACATGGCAACTCTCAACTGTCTGGATCTCCAATTCTAGAGGATTTGATAGCCTCACACAGACACGCATGCAGATAAAACACCAATGCACATAAAATAAAAATAAACAAGTCATTGAAAAATGTAAAAAGGAAGAAGAGGGCATTAGATCCCCTAATACTGGAGTTAGATAGCTGTGAGCTGCCATGTAGGTGCCTGAACCTCAGTCCTCTGAAAGAGCAGCCAGTGCCCTTAACCACTGAGACATCTTTCTAGTTTATAGAATCTACTGTCTTAATCAAAATTCTTTGATAATGTACATATATACCATAGGCTGTGGAATAAAATTGACCTTCTTTGCCTAACAGGGTAGCATATACTGCCTCAGCCATGTTGAATGAGTTTTGTTCTCTCAACTGTCCGGGTCTTGGCTATGCAGTTTCTTCAAATGCTTCTCCCAAGCCTCTTGTCTACCAAACAAATCTTGCCCATCTTTCAGAGCCTATATATCAAACATAACTTTCTCTATGAAGCCTTTCCTGGCTTAGTAGAATAGATAGTGGTCATACCAGCCCTGTGTTCCCACAGAGCCTGTACAAATACATATGACTTTTCCTGGAGATTTCATCATAAAGGATGTTTCCTTGCCTATATTCTTTTCTCTATATACCATAAAATAATGGAAGGCGGTAATTACTTCACATATGATTCTTTAGCCCCTAGCAGAGTGTGGAGCACAAAGGTTTACTACTGGAGTAAGGGGAGGGAAAATGGAATAAAGTAAACTTTAGTGAGTTTATGGTTTTTTATCTGTCTTCTGTGGATCAAGAATTTTTTAAAAAAAATACTTTATACTCATTTAATACTCACTTAATCTTCTATGCCATCTGTCTGTTGGGAAATGAGGTTTTACGTGACTAGGTAATTTGTGGTATATCGTGTGTGTGTGTGTGTGTGTGTGTGTGTGTGTGTGTGTGTGTGTGGTACTAGGGCAAGGGTAAGAAGGTGAAAATACTTGAACCTCTAGGAATAGTGTTTTACAGAATCCTCACCAACATTTCCCCCAGTGCTCAGAATGAAATCTTTGCACATCCTAGTCAAGTTCACTAGCTGTGAGCAACATGCCCAGCTCTTACCAGCTTCATCACAGTGTCCTATCTACAAAGCGCATTCACTTCCCAAAAGGTAAAGCTACAAGAAACTTTAAATCTCATTTTAAAAAAAGGCCCCCACAAGATCTACCTCAGGTTCCATCTCTTCAGTATGAAGCTTCAGCTGGGCCTATCAAGCCGTGCCCATTCCTCTCCTCTGGGTAGTTAACAAAATTTCTAGTCATATTGGTTTTTTCTATAGTCAAATGTTTTTCAGTGAAATTGATCTAAGACTGATAATTTTCTTTACTATTTTATTTTTGTGTTTATGTGAATTGTACACATATGCGTATATTTGTTTTCCCACATTTGTGAGGGCACATATAGGCATGCCTGAGCATGTGTGTATAGGTGTATCTATGTGTGCAAATGATTTCAGAAGGCTAATGTGTTGGTGCTGAGTGCTTTCTTCAATTATTGAACACCTTTTATATTGAGATAAGGACTTTCAGTTGAAACCAGAGATCACCATAATAGGCTTGCTTTGGGTCTCTGCCTCCTATGCATTGACATCATAGACTGGACTCCATGGCCTTTCAGTATTTATGTTGGTGAGGCAGGATGAACTATAATCTCTACCCACTGAACCTAGAAATAAATGAGTTTACAGTTTATGATGATTCTTTTTCCTGGTAGATTTCAGATGGACTCGGCTGGCACAGATTATTGGGCACTCAATCCCCATTCTTATTTTTGGCCTTGGTCCTGTCTGACTTGGACCATTTTACTCAGACTTGTTACCTGGAAAGTATGGCTTGGTGCCACCACTCAGCCTGGTAGGATTCCCTGTCCATTCCAGAATCTGCTTTATCCATCTAGCTTTGCCAGAGGACTGGGCAGTATCACTCACTACATTATCTTCTGGCCCTACAAAACTCTGCACTTGCCCAAGGTACCTTTTCTGGCTCTGGAGAGAATTAGTCTGGTTCCATGGATAAGGATGGCACTTTCCCTCTGTAGCCCCAAAGAGGCCCCGGTTACACTTCAAACTGTCTAGTTAGTGTTTCCATAACTCTTCTTAGATGGCTCAGTGAGAAAATCACAATGATAAACATTTATGAAGATATCATAATAGAAACCATTATTTTGTATGCTAATCAAATAACAAAATTAAAAATAAAATGTGATTGTCTTTGTTTATATTGCCTGTTTCTTTTTAGATTTTATTCTTTTTTGAGATTGTAATTTAATTACTACATTTCTCCCTTTTCTTCCTTCAATATACTCCTCCCCACTCTCCTTCAAATTCATTGACTCTTTTTTATTGTTATTGCATGCATATATGGATGTGTGTGTGTGTGTGTATAAAACCTTTTGAGTCCATATAAGGTTGCTTGTATGTTTTCAGGGCTAACAATTTGACACTGCAAATCAATTGGTGTGCTCTTCCGTGGGGAGGACCTTATTTTCTGATCCCAAATTTATTCAGTTGCCTGTAATTTTTTGTGTAGAGCTGAATTGTGTAGAGCTGAAGCCTTGGGGGCTTTCCCCCATCCACTGGGTGTATCCGTTGGTATCACCCTTGTTCAGCTCCTATTTGGGCAGCCATATTGGTGAGACTTTAAGGAGGTAGCTTCTGTTTTTACTAGGAGACACAATCTCACAGCACAGTTCCTGATCCTCTAACTCTTATGATCTTTCTGCCTCCTCTTCCTCAGTGTGCCCCGAGCCTTAGGTGCAGAAGTTATTTGTTTTGTAGATGTATACCTTGGCATTGGGCTCCACAATTCCTCATTTGGTTGGTTGTAGCTTTCAGTAGTGGACTCTGTCTGTTGCAAAGAGAAGCTTCCTTGATGAGGGCTGAAGACTACACTTATCTGTGGGTATAAAGACAAATGTTTATAGATTTGCTAGGGATTATGCTGTTTTGGTAAATTAGTGGTTGTAGATGCTCCTGTAATAACCATGATTTCACTAGCACTGAGTAATTAGCTAGGTTTCCAATACCAGGTATGATAACCCTCTTATTGAGCAGGTCTTGACACACATTCAGTAGGGATGCCTCCATTCATAGGACCAAGTCAACCTTATGCTTTATTGCGGCGAACTCCTCGACCAGCGAAGAAGAACAACCATGACTCTTCTCAAATCACACTTTAAGGGAGCCTCTTGGTTGAAGGGAGAGCAGGGAGCGAGGAGCCCCGAGGACTAAACGGCAGCTGCTTATATAGGGAGAATGGACACGGGTCATGCTCGGATAGGCTACTTGCTCATATGTCGATGTCCCCGGCCATGGGACTGGCCGCGGTTACTATGCATTACTGTTCATGCAGGAGGTTCTGTCTACAGCTTTGCCTAATATGGAGTTGTTTACTCGGTGCTGCAGGGGCCCGGTGCCATCTCGTAATGGCGGCCGGCAATTTGGCTTCCTGCACTTTATGATCCCATTCCCTCCACATCATTTGTTGTTTCAGGATCTAGTAATCTTTTCCAAGTTAACCCAATCCATGTCACTCTCTAGAATCTGAAACTGGTATTGGAATACATAGCAAGGCAGCCAGTCATTAAATCTGTGTCCTCATGAGTAGTAAGTAATGCATTAACGAAGAGGAGCCACCAACTTGTTTTGGGCTGCAGAATAGTGTTGATTCTTGGCCTTAGTCACAACTCCTCCTTCTATTCCTTGCACCTGAATGAGATTGAATATCAACATATAACCAATGATGCATCAGGACTAAAAATGGTACTCCACTTACAATGCTTGATTGTTCTGCTTTGTATAGTGAAAAAGTCATACACATTCAGTAGAAACCATATTTTCAATTTTCATCTTTTCTGGACCTAACAATATGCCATGTCATAGCGATATTACCAAAGGATATTGGGCACTGACCTAGTTCTCAATAATATAATCACAAGGCTAAACAAGTCACACTCCACTATATAACATGTTGTTAAACTATCATTCAACAGATTAGATGAATCAAGTGCAATATATATATGCGCCTCTACAAAGTATGGGCGGGTCTACCCTTCTGTGACACACTGTTATCTTGGGCCTGAAAAGAGATTGCTTCCATTGCTTTTGCCAAGACTGACCCATAATAGTGTTTGCCTCATTATTCTGTTAAGAATGACTTTGAAGTAGAATCAGCAATGAAGTTAAGGCTAGAGTTCTACTCTGGTGGAGGAGTGGACAGTCACATGGTTTCTCAGGTATTTTCAGACCTTCTCTGAGCGAATATCTGAGACCACTTCTGCCTATGTGACCTCTTTTTGAAGTCTGTTTGCCTAGTTCATACGCTGTGACCTTGGACAAATTTCCTCCCTTTTCTGAGCTCAGTTCCTTGAGTGTCAAACAAAGACTGGGTCAGGCAATCCACAGGTCTTTGTTAGTTCTATGAATCAGGCCAACCTCTTTAAAAGTAGACACCCTGTCTCTTCCTGCTTCATCCCCCTCTACTTTCCCCACACAACAGAACACAGTGAGTTCTAGTGGCTTCTTTGAGAGGCATCTCCAGTTCTCTGTTCATTGGCAGTGTGAAGAGGACTGACAGGCTTTGAGCCCCACGAGTCACAGGCCCCTTTCCTGCTCAAGTTATGGACTCCACCCACTTCCCTAGGGTTTCTCTGATGATTCATTCAGGTGCCCCCTCTTATCCTTGAGAATGACTTTCCAGAATTTTTTTCTCCTCAGATTCGCAATAAGAACGCACTTCACATGCTGAGTTTTAGTAACAGACAAAATCCATCAATGGAAAAAAAAGAAAGTTGCTTTCTCATGTCCTCCCTCCTCTGGCCCTGTCTCTATCATGAACCATTCCAGTCAGGCTCACACCCAGCCATAGGCTGCAGCTGTCCCCTCCCTTCAAACAGTCCTGCCTTCCCCACAACTTTCTCTGTTCAGCCTCAACTTGTTCCTTTCCCCTTGCTAGGCTCCTCCTTTTGTAGTAACCTAGCCTTTACCATGTCCCCTCCCTGCCACCCAGCTCTAGCCCCATTGCCCCCCTCATGGGCCTCTCCCTCTACAGCTGCTACAGACTGAATAAGCACAACAAAAAACTTACCACATGCATTGAAATGGAGCTCTCCTTGGACAACTGCATCTTTCCCTGGGCAGGATTTCAGTCTGCTTTTCTTAGGGTTCCCATAGAGCCTGAGTTCCTGCCCAGAGCTTCCCCCACAGATGTCTGGGCCTGTGGTGAACCAGAGCCCTTTGCTTCTCTGGCCAGTTCTGAAGGATCAGACTCCTCCTACTCCAAACGTCTCCGTCCACTGTTCATGAGTCTAACAAACAGTGAGGGCAGAAGAAAGTCAGCCAAACAGGCCAGGGAGGCAACAGTCTGCCCCAAGAGGGGCTGTTTAACTTAGAACCGGGGGGCCCCCCACGGCAGGGATCCAAGCTCCCCTCACTGAAGCAGAAACCAATCTTGCAAACAAACATATAAACAATGATTACCAGTGAGTCAGGAAGGGCTGTTAAGGGCTGGAGAGCTCTGAGCTGTCCCTGGCACTTACCCCAATGTTTAGGCCTCAGTATTGCCCAGGAGGGCCTGAAAGTGGGATTCTGTCTCCAAAACCTAATCTCCACCCAACCTCTGAGCAACAGAGGCTGATGGCTGGGGCCTCCCTGTCAATCATTGCCTCTTTCTTCCTGGCCTCTCCATCTTGAATCTCACTCCTGCTCATTTTGCTTTGCAAGCCTGGGCTCTTGCCCATCTCTACTGTGTATCTCTGCCATCTTTTGGCAGTCTTTCACCATCCCCAACCACATTTTAATAGCCACAAAGTGCATTTGCCATAATGTCCCACTCATATGGGTTCCCTTTCCAAATGCCTACTAGCAATCGTGAAAATGACCCCAGGGAACACGTCACGTCCTGCCTTCTCTAATGTTTCAGTATACTTGGCATATAGTTTAATTTAAGTTATCTTAAGACACTGAGAGCCCTGTTCAATTCCTGTAACACCACTGGGGAGTGCCTACATGCTAACAACACCCAGGTCCTGGGTCTCAGACAGGTTTCCCAGCTTGCAGCTTTTTATCTTAGTCCCTTTCTGCCATTCCCAGAAGAACCATTAGTGGCTGGTACTAAGCATTTAAATACTTAGGGGACCTGGTAGTTGGTGAGGATTTCTGTATGTCATAGCTTTCAACCTTGGCCAGAATCATGGACCATCAGTGTCCTGTCCGGGGACCAGGCTGCAAGTTTCAATGATAGAGCCATGTCCTGCTATTGAACTGTCAAGCCTGAGCCCAGTATCTGTCACACAGGAGTCACTCAGACATGCTGAATATGCTTATAGAGAAGTATCTAAATGAGTACAGCTGCCAGCAACGCATTGCAAGACCTGCCGTGACCTTCTCTTTGTAACTAAGCTCCCTAGACTCGTGAGTTAGCTTTCTGGGAATGCTGTAACATGTTAGCACAAACATAGCAGCTTATAACAGCACCCGTGGACAAGCTCACAGCTCTGTAGATCCGAAATCTGAGTGGGCTCAGCTGCGTTCTGTACAGGTCCCATAAGCCTTAGATCAAGGTTTGAGCAGCCTTGGAAATCTAGAGCCAAGTAAGAATCGAATTCCAAGTTTATTTAGGTTATTGGCAGACTCCACTTCCTTGTGGCTGTAAGTCTCCGACCACATTTCTGTGTTGGCTGTCACTGGAGGTCACTCACTGCTCGGAGAGGCTGCTTGCATTTCTTCTCATGCACCCTCTTCAAACTGGCAGCAGTGCCTCAAGTCTTTCTCATCTCTTTGTCGTTGCCTTCTGCCAACAGATGGAGAAAGTTCAGTGCTTTTAAGGACTCACATAATTAGATTAGATCCATCCAGATGTCCTCCTTTTCCTTTCTCCTTTCTTATTAGTTCTTTGACAATTTCCAACAACCTATTTTGATCATATTTACTTCCCCTCCCCCAGCTGCTCCCAGATCCGTACCTGGTCCCAGTTTTGTGAAAGCTGGGGGAAAAAAAACACCAAGTCTAATTTGTAGGGTCTATATATTCTTAAATGTGTTGACTTCTACTGGAACATGATTGCCCAACAAGGATCACATTCCTGCAGGAAATGCATTCTTCCTCTCCAGCATCTATCTGTTAGGAGTAGTATCCCAGCTAGAAGTGAGACTCAATGCCCTCTTCCCCTTTCCGTGTTGAGATTTGTTCTGGCTTGAGCTTGCATGGGCCTTTTGACTGCCATCATGACTGTCGTGAGTTCTTATATGCAACTGTCCTGCTAGGTCCAGAAAACACTGTTTTGTTATAGTCACCTACTGCCTCTGGCTCTTATTGATCCTTGAGCCTTAGGAGGAGGGGTGTGATATAGAGGTCCCATGTAGGGGTGAACATCTTACAGACTCTTGTTCTCTACATCTTGTCCTGTTTTAGTCTCTTTGAAAATCACTATCTACCACAAAAGAAGCTTCTCTGATGACACTCGAGAGATGTAGTAACCTATGATTGTAAAGAATGAGTTCTTAGGAGTTAGTTTACTAGGATCTCCCCCTAGGGCTTATGTTCTATCTGGTCACAGGTTCTTGGCCCCAGGAACAGTGCTAGGTATGAATTTTATCTTGTGGAGCGAGCCTTCAATCCAATAAGAAAGTAATTGGTTACTTCTATGACATTCTTGTCACGATTGTACCAGCTTTCCGGGCCAGTCATTATTGTAGCTATTGGAGATTGGCAGCTAGCTAAACTTGAAGACTGCTTTCTCCTCTAGTGTGTATAGCATCTTCTAACCTGTGACAGCTAGTCAGTATGGACATAGCTTTCAGATGAGTATCAATTTGATTTCTCAGATAATGTCATCTCGTTGGTAATAAGGTATTACTATTAAATTATGGAGAATAACTAAGAACGCTGGCAATCACCTGCAATGTTTAGGATGTCGATGGGTTCTCAGTGACTAATAACACTAAAAGAGGTAACCCATTCCTGGCACTGGGGCTTTTATTTGTTAGCCTGTGATGTCTAGCAGGGGTATTGTCATCCTATTACAGGACAAGTCCATTTACACTCATTTTATATATGTGTATTTCTGGAAGCTTCTATAGCAAGTGAGTTTCCACATGAGTTTTTGAAAAGGTCTTTAGTGTTAGTGATCCCTCCACTTATTGTCTCCTACCCTCTGCCCTCCCATTCCCAACAACATTTAATTCTTCTGTTTCATTATTCCCCTTTCGCCTCTCTCTTGAAAGGCCACCCCAGCCCCATTACTACCTTCCTGAACTCTGTGGATATTCCAAATGAAAGACACATATCTGAAGATTCAAATCTAATATTCACAAGCAAGATAAAATATGTAATGTTTGTCTCTCTATGTTTGGGTTACTTCACTCAGGAGGACTTTTTTCTAGATCCATCCATTTACCTTAAAATTCCATAATTTCATATTTATTTACAACTGAACAATATTCCATTGTGCAAATGTACCTCATTTTAATTATCCAGACATCAGTTGATCAGATCCTTTTATGGTGGTAATATGTGCAGAATATGCCACTTACCCCTTTTATATGTGTAATATAGTAGTATTATATACATTTATACTGTTATGAAACCATTGCAAACATCTGCTTCAGAACTTCCTTATCCTCCCAAAGTGAGACACTGACCCTATTAATAAACATTGAAACAAACAAAACTTCCTTTGCTTTCTGTTGCTGTGATGAAGACTATGACCAAAAGCAACTTGAGGAGGGAAAGGTTTATTTCATCTCATAGTTTATATTCCTCCACAAATGGAAACCAGGACATATATATATACACATATATATGTGTGTGTGTGTATATATATATATATATATATATATATATATATATGTTTTCGGAGAAGGGCTTTCTCTGTGTAGTCTTGGTTATCCTTGAACCCACTGCCAGCCTGAAATTCACAGAGATCTCCTTGCCTCTGCTTTCTGAGTGCTGGGATTAAAGGCATGCTCCACCACCTCCTAGCATATATATGTTTTTATCAATTTTTTTCATGTATCATAATGCTTTACCAGATTTGTCCATGTTGTAGCGTGTATTAGGTATTAGGGTCTCCCTTTTGTAAGGGCAAATGGGCCATGAAACATAATGACATAGCTCACAGATTCCAGGAATTAGGACTTGGAATCCTAGGGACAGTCTTATAAATTCTGTCTACTTAAGTCTCTTGTCAAAAGATATGGAATAATACTATTTCCTACCCCAGAGTAAAGAAGAACAGCGTCTTGAACAGAGAGAGCATTCAGGGACAGGATTGGAGAGTGGTCTGGGCAGTGCAGCAGGCTAGGCCACTCCTCTGTACCACACGCCAACTTCGTTCAAGGTGCAGATGGTGAGCTTTCAAACCAAGAAATAAACTGTATTATTCTGTCCCTTTGACAGCGGCAAACTGAAGCTCAGGAACCTAGCCAAGGCATCAAAACTCTAAGAAGAAACATGCATTTGACCCCAGTCTGGAACTGCCTCCTAAAGCTGGAAATAGGACAATGCCTATCTGTGAGGATGTGACCAAATAGGCGGTTCTCGCACTTCTCACCGAACCCTGCCACTGGATTGTAAATCTGGCAGGATAGTAGAGGGTGATTGCTGTGGACTGACAGCTATGTCCCACCCACATTAATATATGGAGGCCCTAACTTCCACGGTGACTACTGGGAGATGGAGCCTTGAAGAAGGCTGTAAAGGTCAAATGAGATTATAAGGACTAGACCCTGATCTGATAGGGCTAGTGCCTTTCTAGAAGAGGAAGAGAGGCCAGACCAGCGTTTCTACCACATGAGACTTGGATGAGAAGACATCAGCCTGCAAGCCTGAAAGATTCTTCAGCAGAAGCCCAGTTACCCAGCACCTTGATTGTGCCCTTATAGTCCCTAGAAGAGTAAGAAAATAACTTGCAAGTTTTAGCGATGTCGCTGGGAATACTCTTGTTCTGGCAGCCCAAGCTAACTACGTCAGTGATCCTGATACACTGCAGCAGCAACCAGGACAGAAAGGAAGTTTCCAGGCCACTGTGTAAGCTTCCCTCATGTCTTTGGCCTCTGTAGCGTTCACCGAGGGCCAGCCATGTCCTGATGGGTTGGGATTTAGGGTCCGGAAGGAAGGGGAAAGAGGCTAGCGACTGAAGCTCTGACTGGCTTGGTGCAGCTGTCTGTGGACAGGGCAGAGTTGTGAGAGCAGCTGGGACTCTGGGTGCAAGGCCACCACACCAAGTGAGGCCAGGAAAGCTGCAAAGGGAATTAGCTACAGCTGAACATCTGCAGCAAGAAGGGCAAGTGCATGGTGCCATCAATGTGCAATTCATTTGTGATTGTGAACAGCATACTTGAGATGTGACAGCAGACTGCAGGGTCAAGCAGCCAGCAGAGCTGGGGTGCTTTGGAGGCAGTTCAAGACTCTGAACTGAAAAGTCATTTTTTGGGGAAAGACCATGAGCATCTGTTTCAACTCTGAGACTGGCTCGTCTCTGCTGATGTTGCTGCTTTCTTTTGTCAGACTATGTAGGTCTAGGCTGTGGCCTTTGGAAGCGAAGCTCTCGGTTGTTTAATGGCATCTCAGCCTTGGGGGTGTGCATTAATGTCTACTGTTGTGTAACAAATTATCATACATTTAATGACTTAAAACAGCAGGGTTTCTTGGCTCATGGTTTCTATGCATCAGGAGACTGGGCAGAACTTAGCTGGTTCTCTGTTCAGGCCTCCCCAGGTTAAAATCAAGGTGTCTGCAAGGCTGCAGTTCATCTGGTTGCTGGCAGGGTTCAGTTTCTTGTGATTGTAGGACTTAAGCCCCCATTTTCTTGCCAGCTGTTGGTCAAGAATTACTGTCATCGCTGGAGGTCAACCTGAAGTCATTGTCATGAGGATCCTGTCATAAGTAATTACCAATATGATTGTTCCTCCAATGTCAAGCACAGTTTCTCTCTCTCCCTCCTTCCCCTTCTATCCACACTCTGAGTACTGTGTGGCTGTCTTAGTTAGGGTTACTATTACTGTGACGAAGCACCATGACCCAAAGCAAGTTGGGGAGGAAAAGGTTTTTTTGACTTACACTTACACGTGCTAGACCATCACTGAAGGAAGTCAGGACAGGAATTCAAGCAGGGAGGCAGGAGCTGATACAGAGGCCATGGAGGAGTGCTGATTACTGGCTTGTTTTTCAGGGCTTACTCAGCCTGCTTTCTTATAGAACCCAGGACCACCATCCCAAGGATAGCCCACAGGGGCGGGGGCCCTCCCCCATCAATTACTAATTAAGAAAATGCTCTACAGACTTGCCTACAGCTGGATCTTGTTGATGCCTCTTCTCAGGTGAGGCTTCTTCTTCTCTGATGACTCTGGCTTATGTCAAATTGACATAAAACCAGCCAGCACACGTGGAGGTGAGAGGGCAATTTTGTCAAGCTGGGTCTTTGCCTTTTTTCAGGGATCCACCTCAGGTTATCAGACGTTCATGTCAAGTGTCTTTAACCACTGAGCATTCTCTGTGGCCCCACCAATAGTCACATCTTATAAAATTGTAGTACACTATCACCCTGGAAACTGGCACTGTTAAGTTCTAGGTCATTTTATCATGTGTAGATTCTTGAAACCACCCACCAAATGCAGCCGCCAAGATTTAGAACCAATCCTGGCTTTAAAAGTTACCTTGTAGTACCATAAACTCTGTAATTATCTTGAGAAAGTTATATACCATACAGTAGGTAGCATTTTGTGAATCAAAATTTGCCCACTCACCGTAATGCTTTTCAGTCTCATCTGTGTGTTTGCAAGTATCAATAGTTCATTTCTTTTTTATTGCTAGATAGCAGCCCATATTATGAATGTACAAGTTGTTTAATCAATCGCCTAGTAAGGGACATCGTAGTGGTTTTTAATTCTGGCCACTGTCAACCCTGTTTTGTTTTGCTTTTTTTGCTCTGTAATAAACATCCAAGAGTGCAATTTTGGATTATATAGTAATGGGTTGTATAGTTTTAAAGAAATTGGCCCAGTCCTCTCCAGAGTATACATTAGTATTCCACCAGCAAGGAATGTGTGATACTGTTCCTTACATCCTCACCAGCATTTGGCATTGCCACTATTTCCTTCAGCCTTTTGGATAGGTGGTTGTAATTAGCAATTATGTAATGGCTAGTTGTTATAAAAAATTAAAAATGCTGCAGTTTCCCAAGCAGTGGTAGCAGGCCATGTGGCGGCAGGCAGCGGGTCCTAAGAGCAGCCAGTTCCAGGTAGAGATGGCTGCCAGTCCCCGAGCGGTGGCTGGTCCCAGGCAGGGAGAC